>DWAA01000017.1:0-46410 GCA_018237865.1 Styx infernalis | reverse complement strand
GCCTTTTACGGCCATATGTTAGGTGATGCGATGGGTATGCCGTCCGAACTGTGGCCGCGCTCGCGCGTGAAGGCCCACTTCGGCTGGATAGACAGATTCCTGCCGGGCCCGGCAGAAAACAACGCAGCCTGTTACTTTGCCCGCGCTAAGTTTACCGACGACACTTCGATGGCGCTGGCGCTGGCGGATGCCATCATTGAGCACCACGGCGCAATCAACCCGGACGCCATCGGCCGTCATATTCTGGCGTGGGCAGAAGGGTTCGATGCGTTTAACAAAAACGTGCTCGGCCCGACCTCTAAAATAGCCCTGAATGCGATTAAACAAGGCACGCCGGTGAGCGAGCTGGAAAACAACGGGGTCACCAACGGGGCAGCTATGCGCGCCTCCCCACTTGGCTGCATGCTACCAACGACCAACCTCGACCAGTTTGTCGACGAGGTGGCGCTGGCCTCAAGCCCTACGCACAAGTCGGACTTAGCCATCGCCGGTGCGGTGGTGATTTCCTGGGCAATTTCCCGTGCGATTGACGGCGCAGGCTGGGAGACAATTTGTGATGAACTGCCTTCCGTCGCCCGCCACGCGCAGGAAAAACGGATAACCACCTTCAGCGCCTCCCTCGCCGCACGCCTGGAGCTTGCGCTGGGCGTGGCAAGAAAGGCTCGCGGCACCGAATCCGCCATGGAGGAGATTTACCAGCTGGTTGGCACCGGCACCAGCACCGTTGAGTCCGTTCCGGCCGCCATCGCGATGGTCGAACTGGCAAAAACCGACCCTAACCGCTGCGCCATCCTGTGTGCAAACCTCGGGGGAGATACCGACACCATCGGTGCAATGGCAACGGCCATCTGCGGCGCCCTTAACGGCGTGGAAAGCATCGACCCGGCGTTAAAACAGGAGCTGGATGAAGAAAACCAGCTCGACTTCACGCGCTACAGCCGAATCTTTATGGCTTATCGCCAGCAGAGAGAGGCAAGCTATGAAGCCAAATGAGCTGCTAAGCAAGCTGCCCCAGCTTAACGCTCAGCGCCCGGTTTGCGTGCTTGGGTCGGCGGTCATTGACGTCATCGCCGACGCCTATGCCCTGCCGTGGCGAGGCTGTGATATTGAACTGCATCAGCAGGGCGTCAACATCGGCGGCTGCGCGCTGAACATCGCCATCACGCTTTCGCGCCTTGGCATAGCCTCGCAGAACGCGCTGCCGATTGGCCAGGGCACCTGGGCCGACATTATTCGCAACAGCCTCGAAAAACAGCAAATCCGCAGCGAGATCCACACCGACGCGGGGGATAACGGCTGGTGCCTGGCGCTGGTTGAGCCTGACGGAGAGCGTACCTTTATGTCTTTCCGCGGCGTTGAGCATCAGTGGAGTCAGGCCTGGCTTGATGCCCTGGTTATCGCGCCGGGCACCCTGCTGTCGCTGTCCGGCTATCAGCTTGCCGGGCCTTGTGCTGAACTGCTCGTTCGCTGGCTGGAATCGCTTCGAGATATTACGCCGTTTATCGACTTCGGCCCGCGTATTGCCGATATTCCTCAGCCGCTGCTGGCAAGGATTATGGCCTGCAGGCCGATTGTTTCGCTGAATCGTCAGGAAGCGGCCATTGTTGCCGAATGGCTTGAAGTGGCCCCTGAAAATATCGAAGCGATCTGCCGCGCGTGGCTGACCCGCTACGACAGCCCACTGATCGTTAGGTTAGATAAAGAAGGTGCCTGGTTCGCCGACAACAAAGGTAAGGGCATCGCCTCACCGTTCCCGACCACCGTCGTCGATACCATCGGCGCGGGCGACAGCCACACAGGCGGTACGCTTGCAGGCCTGGCCGCGGGCTGGAGTCTGGAGGAAGCGGTTAGCCTGGGTAATGCGGTTGCCAGCTATGTTGTTGGCCATCGCGGCGGCGACTGCGCGCCAAAACTCGCGCAGCTGGAACAGTCCCTACTCCTCGCAGACGAAAACGTATAAATCGCTGCGGCAGTGGCTGATGCTGTACTCAATGGGCCGGTTTTGCGGATCGAACGCCACCTGTTTGATAACCAAAACCGGCACCGGCGTTTCCAGCCTGATGTGCGTCTGGAATTCGCTGTCCGGCATCCTGGCGCTGACCCTGCTGCGCGTGCGCTGCGGAATAATATTCTGGCTGCGAAAGTAGTCGTACAGCGAGACACCGATTTCATCCGGATCGGCAATTAAGCCTGTCGGCACGTAAGACTCCTCGATAGACACCGCATCTTCATCCACATAGCGAATGCGCTTGAGCAAAAAGACTTCGCTTTCCGCCGGGATCGCCAGCTGCTCCGCAACGTTCGCCGGGCATTTCACCACGCGCTTGTTAACCCACAGCGTATCCGGCTTTTTGCCTCGCAGTACAACCTGCTGAGAAAAGCCTCGGGCCTCTTTCAGCGAATACTCAAACGTCGCGTTAATTTGCGTTCCGTAGCCGCGTGAACGAGTCACCACTCCCTCATCTTCCAGCGCCTGCATCGCTTTGCGCACCGTAATACGCGAAACCCCGGTAAGCTGGCTGAGGTCGCGCTCGCCCGGCAGGATATTGCCCTGAGGAAGCTGGCCGGAGCGTACGGCGTTTTTCACCGTGTCGACAAATTTGAGGTACAGAGGGACGTTATCCGGGGCGGCAAAGCGCTGCTTTAGCTGTTCAACTAACTGGTGATGAGCCTGTTCCATGATACGCATTTGTCCGGTAAGGAAGATGAAGCCAGTATAGTGCCATTGGTATTATTCTGGCTAAAAACTTCTCTCTTAACCGACAGTTACCACCACTCGTGGAAATGATGTACCGGGCCAATGCCGTGCCCAACCTCCAGAGAATCTGCCTGCGCCAACGCTTCAGACAGCCAGATTTTTGCGGCGGCTACGGTTTGCGCCCAGTCGTCATGACGGGGGCGCAGCGCAGCCAGCGCGGCAGATAAAGTGCAGCCGGTGCCGTGGGTGTTTTTCGTCTGTACGCGAGGCGCGGTAAAACGCAGCACATCATGGCGGGTAAACAGCCAGTCCGGACTCTCTTCATCGTCCAGATGCCCTCCCTTCATCAGCACCGCCTCGCAGCCCATCTCAAGCAGCGCCTCGCCCTGCTCGCGCATCTCTTTTTCACTGCACGCATGGGGCGCATCCAGCAGCGCTGCGGCTTCCGGGAGATTGGGCGTAATCAGCGCAACATGCGGTAGCAATCTGCGGCGTAAGCTTTCTACCGCGGACGGTGCCAGCAGAGGATCGCCGCTTTTCGCCAGCATCACCGTATCCAGCACCACGTTTTGCGCCTTGTAAAACGCCAGCCGCTCCGCGACGGCCTCAACGATATCAGCCTCTGCCAGCATGCCGATTTTTGTGGTGTCGATGCGCACATCGCTGAGCACCGAATCCAGCTGCGCCGCGACAAACTCAGGTTCGATGCGGTAAACGGACTGCACGCCACGGGTATTTTGCGCCACCAGCGCGGTGATCACGCTCGTGCCGTAAGCGCCGAGCGCGGAGAAGGTTTTCAGATCGGCCTGGATCCCCGCGCCGCCGCTTGGATCGGTTCCGGCGATGGTCAGCGCGTTAATTCGCTTCATGCCAATACCTCCGCGTTCAGGTGATACAGCGCGTCGAGAAAAGCGGGCGTAAAACTTCCCGGCCCGCGGCTGGCGGCAATGGCCTGCTCACCCGCCAGCGACATAAACCGGCAGGCGCTGGCGACGTTATCCAACCTGTCGCCCGATAGCGCGCAACATGCAGCAACCACGGCGGAAAGCGCGCAGCCGGTGCCGACTACGCGCGTCATCAGCTCGCCGCCGCCCGTAACGGCGTGCGTTCTCTCGCCGTCAGTGACGTAATCTATTTCGCCGGTCACGGCAATCACCGCCCCGGTTTCACGCGCCAGCTTTTGTGCCGCAGGAATAGCAGAAAGCGCATCGTCGGTGCTGTCCACGCCGCGCCCCCCGGCCTGCTCGCCGGCTAACGCCAAAATTTCAGAGGCATTACCACGAATGGCGGCGGGTTTCAGCCTGATAATCTCGCGGGCAAAACGCGTGCGGAAAGTCAAACCGCCTACGGCGACCGGATCGAGCGCCCACGGCGTTCCTGCATTGCTGGCGGCATGAATGGCCGCCAGCATTGCGGCCGCGCGTTCTGAGGTTAGCGTGCCGATATTGATCAGCAGCGCGCTCGCAAGACCGCTAAACTGGGCCGCTTCTTCGGCCTCAATCACCATTGCCGGGGCAGCGCCCAGCGCCAGCAGCACGTTGGCGGTAAAGGTTTGCACTACGTCATTGGTCATGCAGTGAACCAGCGGAGAATGCTGGCGGAGTTGGTGTAAAACAGACGCGGCGGTCGCGCCGGGTAGCAGGTCAGGTTGCATCACGTTAAGGCTCCTGTCCGGCGTGAAAGAAGGGACACCGGACAGGCATCTGACTTCCCTACGCTGGCATTATCCAGATCAGGTGGTACGGGTATTTCTCAGCCTTCACAAAGAAGGGCACCCCGAGTCATTTAAATCAATGTGTTGTGATTAACTCTACAGGTTAACCACGCGAAGAATGATGCCAGCCCCCCTTGTCTTAAACAAGTCCGAAACTTGTTCAGGGGCAACATTTACTTCGCTAAAACCGCTGCTAAGCTCTATTCCAGTGCCTTTGCAAAGGTGCGTTTATGGCAGTCTGGGTTTTTCGCCCGGCAGGGATGTTCAAAATCATAGTGGTTAGATAAAACAATATGAAATATATCATTTTGCTCATCATTATTATTTCTGTGGTTTATGTGCATTACCGTGGCAAGATTCGTTTCCGTTTCTGGCGGCAGCTCTCAGACCACTCGACGTTTACCGCCCCGCTCAACGGCTTTATGTACCTTTTTTCCAGGGTGCCCAATACGCCTTATTTAACGCCGGAAACGCTTCCAGAACTTGCCATCTTGCGGGATAACTGGGAGGTGATTCGCGAAGAAGGTATTCACCTGCAGAAGCTGGAGCAGATTAAAGCCGCAGAAAAATTTAACGATGCCGGTTTTAACTCTTTCTTTAAAACAGGCTGGAAGCGCTTTTATCTGAAGTGGTATGAAAATGCCCATCCCTCAGCCAGCCTGCTGTGCCCGAAAACCACCGAGCTGCTGCATACTATTCCGTCCATCAAGGCCGCGATGTTCGCCACCCTGCCCGACGGCAGCCGCCTGCCTCGCCACCGTGACCCGTACGCCGGTTCGCTACGCTTCCACCTGGGGCTGGCAACGCCCAATGACGATCGCTGCTTTATTGAAGTGGACGGCAAGCGCTACAGCTGGCGCGACGGCGAAGGCGTGCTGTTTGACGAAACCTATATCCACTACGCGGAAAATACCAGCGGCGAGAATCGTCTGATCCTGTTTTGCGATGTGGAAAGACCGATGCGCTACCGCTGGGCTCAGGCGGTTAACCACTGGCTGGGGCGCAATTTGATGAGCGCGGCGTCGGCGCCAAACGATGAAAACGACCGCATCGGCGGCATCAATCGCGCGTTCCGCTATATCTATAAAATTCGCATCGTTGGCAAGAAACTCAAAAGCTGGAATAAACCCGTGTACTACGTCGTGAAATGGGTGCTGTTTGGCGGGATTGCTGTGCTTATCTGGCGGGCGTTTTAATTCAGGCATTGAGGGAAATAAGCGGGCCTTCTCGCAATAGCAAAGGCCCGTTTATCTTTTAAATCAGGAAAGCGCGGCAATCTGGCTTTTTGCGTCGGCGAGTGCGGCGCTTTTTGCTTCGTCGCCGCGGCTTAAGTTTTCGGCACGAATCACCGTCACATCGGTCAGGCCAATAAAGCCCAATACGGCTTTCAGATAAGATTCCTGGTGCTCCAGGAAGGCCGCCGGGCTGTCGCCGGTATACTGGCCACCGCGTGAAGAGGCAATAAATACTTTTTTGCCTTTTGGCAGCAGGCCTTCAGGGCCATTTTCGCCGTACTGGAAGGTACGCCCGGCCACGCAGACGCGGTCAATCCACGCCTTGAGCTGGGAAGGAATCGAGAAGTTATACATTGGCACGCCAATAACAATCACGTCGGCAGCGAACAGATCGTCAATGAACGCCCCACCGGCGGCCAGGTCTTCACCCAGCGCCGCGTCGGTTACTTCTGCGCCCTGGAAAGCGGCAATGTGCTTGTCCGAAAGGTGCTGGGCCGGGGACTGTACCAGGTCACGGTAAATCACGTTCGCGTCTGGGTGCAGGGTTTTCTGGCGAGCAACAATCTCCGCCGACAGCTGGCGACTGACGGAATAACCGCCAAGAACACTGGTATCAATATGCAGAATAGTCGACATCGTTTTAGCCTCGGAAATAGAGCTTTGTTTAGGGGATAAGCGCGTAAAGAGTTTTTTAAAAGCCGTTAACATAGCGGGACTCAATCTTCAGAAGTCGCAGAATGTGGAAGCCACTATGCCATCGCCTTTCCCACCCGAATAGCCGTTATATTTCGATGCAATCCATCGCCTCAACCGAGACATCTTCCCCGATGACAAAATTCGAGCGAGGGGCTATATTGCGCTTCACCCCGTCACCGCTAAGCAGGAATTCCGATGCTAGATGGTATCTCGCTGGACCAACTTCGCACCTTCATCGCCGCCGTCGACGAAGGCAGCTTCTCCGCGGCTGCCCGCAGAATGTACCGCGCCCAGTCGGTGATCAGCGATTTGATTAGGGGGCTGGAAGCCCAGATTGGCGTGCAGCTGTTCGACCGCTCTGGTCGGTATCCAAGGCTTACGCCCGAAGGTGAAGTGCTGCTGATCGACGCCCGCTGTATTGTTTCTGGCGTTGATTTTATGAAAGCGCGAGCGCGCGGCATGTCCTCTGGTCTTGAATCGGAACTCTCGGTGGTGGTGGACGTTTTCTTCCCGCTGGAGGCGATGACTTCCGCGGCCAAAGCTTTCCGTGAGCAATTTCCCGGTACGCCGCTGCGCCTGTTCGTTGAGGCGCTCGGTGGCGGCTACAGGCCCGTGCTTAACGGTAGCGCAGGGATTGGCATTCTCGGCTCGCTGCCGGATATGCCAGCGTCGTTAACCGGGGAGCGCCTGACCGGCGTTTCGCTGGTGATGGTCGCCTCTCCCGACCATCCGCTGGCGCAGTTCGAAGGCACCGTGCCAAAGGCCGAACTCACCAGGCACGTTCAGCTGGTGCTGACCGACCGCTCAGAGCTTTCCAAAGGCAAAGAGTTTGGCGTGATGTCCCCGTCCACCTGGCGGCTGGGCGATTTGTTCGCCAAGCACGCCTTTTTACTCGATGGTCTGGGCTGGGGCAGCATGCCGTCGCACGTTGTGGCGCAGGATATCCGTGAAGGACGGCTGGTGCGGCTGAACATTGAGGACCTGCCGCCGGACGGCCTCGCGCTACCGATGTTTGGCGTCTACCCGATTGCTTCACCGCCCGGCCCTGCGGGGCGCTGGCTGATAGAGAGACTCAAGGACCTGTGTCCGGCTAAACTGGCTGCCAGCCGGATCAAAGACTCGCGGCTGATAATCCGTCGGTGAATGACTTTTTCGTTACCAGAAAAATTCCTGCCGCCCCGTTCCAAAGGTCATGAGATCGATTATCATTCCCTTCCAAAATTTTTCCGTTCTGAAGGTCATCCATGTTCACAGTGTTTACCGCCAAAGCTCGCTGGCTGCTCGCTGCCGTTGCGTTGTTGAGCTGTGCCGCCCACGCTGCACCGATTGTTGTTACCGACGTAGCTGGCCGGGAAGTTACGCTGCCGCATCCGGCGAAACGCGTGATGCTGGCCGATGCACGAGCCCTGCTGGCGCTAAACATTATTCACCCGAAAGATCCGCTGGAAAATATTATTGCCTGGGATAACTCGCTGAAAACCAAAGCGCCCGATCTGGCGGATGCCTACGCGAGAAAATTCCCTCAGGTCAGCAAAATAACGATGTTTGAAAACCCGTACTACACGGATTTCAGCATCGAGAAAGCCGTTACGCTGCAGCCTGATTTGATCATTTTTGATATCGGCGTGCTGGCTAAACTGAAAAACAGCGGCGTCCTGAGCCAGCTGGAAAAAGTTGGCATTCCAGTGTTGATCATCGATTTCCGCCAGCAGCCGCTGACCAACACCCTGCCGAGCATCGAGCTGCTGGGTAAGGTGTTTGATGAGCAAAAAAATGCGGACGCTTTTATTCAGCACTACCAGCAGCGTATGAACCTCGTGCGCGAGCGCGTCGCCACGCTGAAGCCAGAGCAGCGCCCGAGCGTCTTTATTGAGCGTGCGGCGGGTATTCGCGGCGATGAATGCTGCCAGACGTTCGGCAAAGGCAGCTACGGTCAGTTTATTAATACCGCCGGTGGCAACAACATCGGCAGCAAACTGTTCCCGGAAATGAGCGGCCAGGTGAATACCGAGCAGGTAATCACCAGTAACCCGGACTTTTACCTGATGACCGGCGCCGACTGGAACCGTGGAAACCGTGCCCCTAAAGCGGTGCCGCTGGGCTATATGGCTGACAAGGCCGTTGCTGAGCAAAAGCTGAAGGAGCTGATGAATCGCACCGGGATTAACGTGCTGACGGCGGTCAAAGAAAAACGCGTCATGGCGATTTATCATCAATTCTACGACTCTCCGCTGAACTATATTGCGGTAGAAGCTATCGCTAAGTTCCTGCACCCGGACCTGTTCAAGGATATCGATCCGCAGGCCGACATCGAGCAGGTTCACAAGCAGTTTACCGCCCTTAACTACAGCGGCGTCTTCTGGGTTACCCCATAAATCAAAAATATGCCGAGCTAAATCAATAGCTCGGCTTTTTTTTGTTTACTTTTGGTTTTATCCCGAATTATTCAGCAACAAAACTATTTACTTGAAAATAGTTATCATTAAGATTGTCATTTCAAAAAAAACTCATAACGACAAACCCATATTTTATAGGAATGATGATGCGCCCCCTTTTTCGTGTCTCTCTCCTGGCAAGCGCAATAGCCTTTGCGTTGCCAGCCCTTGCTGCAGAAAACACCCAAACAGATAAAGCGCCCGCAGAAAAACCTGCTGATGATATTACCGTGGTCGGCAACTGGCTGGATAACCCGGACATCAGCACCGTGCTGCTTAACCACCCAGGCGCACGCTCAATCGTCACCGAGCAGCAGCTTCATGAGCAGGGCTCAGAGACGCTTGCCGACGCACTGAAGGGGATTCCAGGCGTTCAGGTTCGCGACAGTAACGGCACCGGCGGCAGCGACATTTCTCTCAACGTGGGCATTCGCGGCCTGACATCTCGCCTGTCTCCACGCTCCACCATCCTGATGGACGGCGTTCCGCTGGCGGTAGCCCCTTACGGCCAGCCACAGCTTTCCATGGCGCCGTTGGGCATGGGCAACATTCAGTCCGTTGACGTGGTTCGCGGCGGCGGCGCGGTGCGCTATGGGCCACAAAACGTGGGCGGCGTGATTAACTTCGTGACCCGTGATATTCCGAAAGAGTTCGGCGGCACCGTCAGCGCTCAAACCCAGGGCGCAAGCCACGGCGGCCTGAAGACGCTGACCAGCGCCTCCGTTGGCGGCACGGCGGATAACGGCTTTGGCGCTGAGCTGCTCTACTCCGGCCTGCACGGCCAGGGCTACCGCGAAAACAACGACAATACCGACATCGACGACTTCATGCTGAAGACGAAGTACAACTTCACCGATCGCGATGAGCTGCAGGCTAACTTCCACTATTATGAAGCGCAGTCCGGCATGCCGGGCGGCCTGACTACCGCACAGTATGCGCAGGATCCTTTCCAGTCTGACCGCCGCTGGGACCGCTTTGAAGGCCGCCGCAAGGATATGTCCTTCAAATATAAGCACACCGAAGACGACAAAAAGCTGGAAGTGCTGACCTACTTCACCGACAGCTACCGCAGCAGCGATCTGGAGTACTTCAAAGGCAACAAGCGCACGCTGAACTCAGCGCCGCGCAACTACTCCACCTGGGCGATTGAGCCGACCTATTCTCAGCTGTTCCGCTTCTGGGATATGTCTCACGAGATAACCCTCGGCTACCGCTACCTGAACGAAACGTCGGACGAGAAAGGCTACCGCACGCCAAAAGCGTACGATCCTGCGACCACCTATACCAAACCGGAGATGAGCGAGTATTACCAGCACAGCTCCGGCGGTACCGCGGCCAACGCTTTCTATATTGACGACGCGATTAACGTCAGCAACTGGACGATTACGCCGGGCCTGCGTTATGAAAGCATCAAAACGCACACCAGCGACGCCTTCCAGAACATCGACCGCGAGAAGACCTACAGCGAGCCGCTGCCTTCTATTAGCGTGATGTACCATATGTCTGATGCCTGGAAGCTGTTCGCCAACGCCAGTACCTCGTTTGGCAGCATGCAGTACTTCCAGTTGACCCGCGGCGGCAGCGGCAACCAGCCGGCAGCCGGCCTGACCCCGGAAAAAGCGCACACCTATGAATTCGGTACGCGCTATGACGATACTTCTCTGAAAGCCGAAGCGACGCTGTTCTACATCGACTTCAACGATCAGCTGCAGTACATCAACAATATCGTGGGCTGGACGAACCTCGGCGCGACCAAGCACCAGGGCCTTGAGCTGGCGCTGAACTACGACCTGAGTGAAGTGAACCGCGCGCTGGACGGCGTGAGCGTATACACCACCTATACCTATACCAAAGCCACCAGCGACAAAGGCGACTTCGCCGGTAAAGATCTGCCGTTCTACTCTCGTCAGGTTTACACCCTGGGTACCCGCTACGCGACCGGCAGCTGGGTGTGGAATCTGGACAGCTTTGCGCAGTCTAAGCAGAGCTCTCCGGGTACCGGGCCGAACTACATCACCGACGAAAGCGCGGACGGGCAGTTTGGCAACATTGCAGGCTACATGGTGTGGAATATGCGCGGCGAGTACGACTTTGGGCCGTCGCTGTCTCACCTGAAGCTGGGTGCGGGGATTAAAAACCTGTTCGATCAGCGTTATTACACGCGTTCGAACGACAATAACTCCGGTAAATACGTAGGCGAGCCGCGCACCTTCTTCGTGCAGGGTTCTCTGGCGTTCTGATAAAGCCCCTCACCCTAACCCTCTCCCTAAAAGGAAGAGGGTTAGGGGAAAATTACGCCAGATCCTCACCGTTGCTGGCAATCACCCTCTTATACCAGTGGAACGACTTCTTCGGCGTGCGCGCCAGCGTCCCCTTCCCTTCATCATCACGGTCAACGTACACAAAGCCGTAGCGCTTGCTCATTTCGCCCGTTGAAGCCGACACCAGATCAATACAGCCCCACGACGTGTAGCCCATGACAGGAATACCGTCCTCAATCGCCTCGCCCATCGCTTTAATGTGCTCGCGTAGATAGCTGATGCGGTAGTCGTCGTTGATTTCCCCTTTCGCATCCACTTCGTCCTTCGCGCCCAGACCGTTCTCCACCAGAAACAGAGGCTTCTGGTAGCGGTCGAACATCATGTTCATGGTGGTGCGCAGGCCAAGCGGATCGATGCCCCAACCCCACTGGCTGAAGGTAATGTGCGGGTTTTTGAGTGATTTAATGATGTTGGCAGGATTCGTGTTTCCCTCGTTCATGTCTGCCGAAGCGCAGCGTGAGGCGTAATAGCTGAAGGAGACAAAATCGACGGTATGCTTCAGGATCTCGTTGTCACCCGCCTCGGTGACAATCTCAATCCCTTTCTCGCGGAACATTCGCGCGGCATAGGCCGGATAGGCACCGCGCGCCTGCACGTCAATAAAGAACAGATTTTCGCGATCTTTTTCCAGCGCGGCCCAAACATCCTCCGGTTTGCAGCTGTACGGGTAGAAATTGCCGCCCGCCAGCATGCAGCCAACCTGGTTTTGCGGGTTAACGTCGTGCGCTATTTTCGTCACCAGCGCGCTGGCGACCAACTCATGGTGCGCGGCCTGATACATTACCTGCTCTTTGTTATCCCCCTCTTCGAACACCAGCCCGGCGCCGGAGAACGGGCTATGCAGCATGATGTTGATTTCGTTAAAGGTAAGCCAGTATTTCACCAGCCCGTCGAACGCTTCAAAGCAGGTACGCGCGTAGCGGCTGAAAAACTCCACCATTTTGCGGCTACGCCATGAACCGTATTCCTGCACCAGATGCATCGGTACATCGAAATGGCACAGCGTGACCAGCGGTTCGATATTGTGTTTTTTGCACTCGGCGAACATGTCGCGATAAAACGCGATACCTTCCGCGTTCGGCGTCGTTTCATCGCCTTTAGGGAAAATGCGGCTCCACGCAATAGAGGTGCGGAAAACGGTAAACCCCATTTCCGCCATCAGCGCAATGTCGTCTTTGTAGCGATGGTAAAAATCTATGGCCTGGTGGCTCGGGTAGAATTCATCGGCACTCAGCTCAAAGCGCTTATCCACCCCAAGTTTTACCCCAAGGCGGTTTTCGCCATGCGGGATCATGTCGACGGTGCTCAGCCCCTTGCCGCCTTCCTGATACGCGCCTTCAGCCTGATTAGCCGCAATAGCGCCGCCCCACAAAAATCCTTTCGGAAAAGCTGTCTCAGCCATTTTTACCTCTGCTTAAAGTGTTTTTACTGCATTATCTGGTCGTACAAACGCCGTGCTGCTGCCCTGCTCTTTTGCTTTAGCGTCCTCAACGGGAATATCTTCAAACCCGAGAATAAGCGTAGTAATAAACGAGAGCACCACGGCCAGAATCATCACCGCCACCACCCAAACGATGCTCATCGGGTTGGGGGGATCGAAGAACTGCACGCTGGTGAAAAGCCCCGGAGAAGCCATGGAATGGCTGGCAAGGCCGCCGATACCGGCTACGGCTCCGCAAATAAAACCGCTGATCAGGCAGGCAATCAGCGGGCGTTTCAGCCGCACCGCCACGCCGTAAAGTGCGGGTTCAGAAATACCGGCCACAATCGCCGACGCGGCGGCGGCAAGCGCGGTCTGGCGCAGTTCCGGGTTTTTAGTCCGCCAGGCGACGGCCAAAGACGAGCCGCCAAGGGACAGATTGGCGCCAATCTCGGACGGCATAACCATACCTTCTTTGCCGGTTTCGGCGATGGTCTGGATAATGGTCGGCGTAAACACGCGGTGCATGCCCGTCATCACCAGCAGCGGCCAGATGGCGCCCATAATGGCAACGGAGAGCCAGCCCAGGGAGCCGTGCACGGTATACACCAGCGAAGAAATCCCGCTGCCGATCCAGATCCCTAAAGGCCCAATCAGCAAAATCGCGATCGGGGCAGAAACCAGCACAATCAGCATCGGCTTAAGGAAGTTTTTAGTCACCGCAGGCGTAATACGGTCAATCCCCTTTTCGATGTACGACAGCAGCCAGGTCATCACCAGCGCGGGAATGACGGTGTAGGTGTACTTCACGGCGGTGACGGGAACGCCCATAAAATCAACCGCCTGCCCCTGCGCCGCCTTTGCCATCAGGTCAATAAATGCCGGATGCACCAGTATCCCGGCGATAGCAATCGCCAGCGACATGTTGGTTTTAAACTTCACGGCGGCAGAAGCTGCCACCATCACCGGCAGGAAGAAGAAAGCGCCGTCGCCGATGAGGTTAAGAATGATCAACGTGGAGGACGTCGTTTCAAACAGCCCGGTCATCGCGAGGATCATCGCCAGCAGCTTCACCATCGAGCCGCCGATAATGGCCGGGATAAGCGGCGACATAGTGCCAATCAGCGCGTCCAGAATGCCAGCCCCAATGCGTTTCAGGGTCAGTTTTCCTTTCGCCCCTGCCTGCGGTCTGTCGCCGGCGCTCTCGGGGAGATGTTTCAGCACTTCGACATACGCCTGAGAAACCGTATTACCGATGATAACCTGGCACTGCTGGTCATTCTTCACCACGCCCAGAACGCCGGAAATCGCCTTTAGCCGGGCGCTGTCAACCCTTGCATCGTCCTGTAATACAAAGCGCAACCGCGTCATACAGTGGGTCACCGCCACCACGTTTTCCGCACCGCCCAAAGCCTCGACAATCTGTCGGGATACTTCCACGTACTTGTTCGCCATGAGGTGAGACTCTCTTGTTATGATTTCGTAGGTAACCGGTTCCACACAATCATGTTTAGTTAAAAACAAGATGACAATATTTATTTTTTTGACGATCGAATTTTGTGATTCATATCGAAATACAGGCCGCGCTGCGCCCCGACGGTGAAATGTGTAAAATGGTCATAAATGACGAACTTACGGGAAGCCTTTATGTCGACAATGCAGGAAGTGGCGAAAAAAGCAGGCGTATCTAAGGCCACCGTTTCGCGCGTGCTGTCCGGAAAAGGCTACGTCAGCGAAGCCACCAAAACGCAGGTTTACCAGGCGATTCAGGAAACGGGCTACCGGCCAAACCTGCTGGCGCGCAACCTGGCGACCAGCAAATCAGGCTACATTGGCCTGGTGGTCACCAACACCTTGTATAGCGGGAATTATTTTAGCGAACTGCTTTCCCAGGCCGCGCTGAAGCTCGAGGCCAGCGGGCGGCAGCTGATCCTGGCCGACGGGAAACACAGCGCCCGCGAAGAGCAGGAAGCGGTACAGTTTCTGCTAGACCTGCACTGCGATGCGGTGATCGTTTATCCCCGTTTCTTAAGCGTGGATGAGATGGATGAGCTGATTGAACGGCACAAGCAGCCCATCATGGTGATGAACCGTAAGCTGCGCAAACACCAGAGCCACTGTATTTGCTGCGACCATAAAGGCTCCAGCTTCAACGCCACGCGTTACCTGATTGAGCAGGGACACCGGGATATTGCGTTTATTACCGGCGTTCTTGATTCCCCTACCGCGAGAGAGCGTCTTTCCGGCTACCGGGAGGCGCTGGAACAGGCCGGACTGCCGGTACGAGAAGCGTTGATCGCCACCGGGAAATGGACGCCCGCCAGCGGCGCGGCCGGCGTTGAAAGCCTGCTTTCCACGAAGCAGCGCTTCAGCGCCCTGGTCGCCAGCAACGATGAGATGGCTATCGGCGCCATCAGCAAGCTCGGCCAGTCTCGCCTGTCGGTGCCCGGCGACGTTTCCGTTATCGGCTTTGATAATGTTCCGACTGGGGCTTTTCTTTCCCCCCCGCTGTCGAGCGTGAAAGAGCCGGTGAGCGAGATGATCCATGAGGTGATTAATCGCCTGACGGCGATGCTCGACGGCGGCTATTTTTCAAAAGATAATCTGTACAGTGCGGAGATGATCGTGCGGGATTCCGTGGCGAAAGGGCCCTATTTTCAGCAAAAATAGAGGAAAAGAAAAGGAGCGAACTTCGCTCCCTTTGGTCAGCTAACCCCGCCTGGCGAACTGGTACGCTTCAGTGTGTTAACGGTGGATGCTTTTTGGCGTCAATAACCGCCCAGGTGTGAATAAGAAGGCCAAAGACCGCCAGAATCGCGCCGACCCAGCCGGTGGACTCCCAGCCAAATCCGGCAGAAATGGTCATCCCGCCAAGCCAGGCGCCTAACGCGTTGGCGATGTTAAACGCCGAGTGGTTCATCGCTGCCGCCATGGTTTGTGCGTCACCGGCGACGTCCATCAGGCGAATTTGCAGCACCGAGGAGAGCGACACCATGGTGCCTACCAGCATCACGGTGATCGCGCCAAGCCACGGATAGTGTGAGGTGTAAACGTAAGCGCTAAGCACCAGAATCGCCCATATCAGCAGCAGGCGAACGGTTTTCTCAAGCCCGCGATCCGCCAGCCGGCCGCCGACGATATTGCCGACAATCATCCCCAGGCCAAACATCGACAGGATCACCGGGATCATCCCCACCGACTGGTGCGCCAGTTCCAGCATAGTGGGCTTAACGTAGCTGAAGACGGAGAACATCCCGCCGCTGCCAATAGCGCCGATGGCCAGCGTCAGCAGCACCTGTTTACGGGTCAGCGCGGTCAGCTCGCGCAGCGGGCTGGCGTCTTTATCCCCGGCATGCCATGGAACCCAGGCCCAAACCAGAATCAGCGTCAGTACGGCCAGGCCGCCCACGATGGCAAACGCGCTGCGCCAGCCAAACAGCTGGCCGATGGCCGCCACCGCCGGTACGCCCAGTAAATTGGCGATTGTCAGCCCCAACAGAACCATCGACACCGCCTGCGCGCGCTTCGAACGCTCAACGAGGCTTGCCGCCAGCAGTGCCGCCACGCCAAAGAACGTGCCGTGCGGGAAACCGGCCAGAAAGCGCGCCAGCATCATCGAGTAGTAGCCTGGGGCAAAAGCGCTCAGCTGCTGTTTGCGCCGGTGCTGGCGAAATTCATGTCAACGTATCCGCGGCTTCAGATGGAAATCACCGTCGACAACACCCTGGTCGATATTATCGGCAGCGGCTATGACGCAGGGATCCGCTACGGCGAGAGCGTCCCCAAAGATATGATTGCCATGCCGGTGACGCGCAAACTCCGGTGGATTGTTGTCGCCTCGCCCGAGTATTTGAAAAATAACGCCCACCTGCCCATGGCTCATCCGGACGATCTCTTTGGGCATCAATGCATCCGTATGCGGCTCGGCAACGGCACGGTATATAAGTGGGAGCTTAACCGGGGTGAGGAGATGCTGGTGCTGGATGTGCCCGGCTCGCTGATCCTCAATGAAAGCGAAATGATCGTTGATACCGCCCTGAACGGCTTTGGAGTGGCGTACTGTCTGGATGTCCGGGTGCGCCCTCTGCTGGAAAGTGGCCAGCTGATACAGGTTATCCCGGAGTGGATCTGTGAGGACGAGCCGATGGTAATGTATTACCCGAGCCGTCGGCAGCTTCATCCTGGCCTGAGAAGGCTTATCGAGATGATGCGTGAGGCCACGCTGTACTGATTTTTATCGAATAGAATAGTAAACAACAATGCCTGTCTGGCGGGTGAGGATGCCTCACCCGCGCAGCGTCTTATTCCGCTTTTGCAGGCTTCAGACGCTGGGTCAGGCCGCGCAGGAAGTAGCGCAGGAACTGATCGCCGCACTCGCGGTAATTTTTATGATCCGGGTTACGCATCATGGCGGTAATTTCCGGCATAGAGATGCGGAACTGCTGGGCGGTCAGGATCTCCAGCACGTCGTCAGACTTCAGCTCAAAGGCGATACGCAGCTTTTTCAGGATAATGTTGTTGGTCATCCGACGCTCAAGCTTCGGCTCCGGCTTGCTTTCATCTTTGCCGCGTTTGAAGTAGATAAGACCGTTGAGAAAGTTTGCCATAATCAGATCCGGGCAGGCTTTGAAGCCCTCTTCGTCCTCTTTCTTCAACCACGGAACGATTTGTTCAGCGGGGACGTCGGTGCCGGTCAGGGCAAGGATCTTAACGATTCCATCGTTATTCAGGTTCAGCATATAGCGAACGCTAAGCAGTACATCATTATTCAACATGGGGCAATCTCAGGGTCCAAAAGCGGGCAGTATATAGAGAAGCGAACGCGTTGTAACATAAACCACGCGGATTTATCCGCTACTCCCTTGAACGACGGCCGCTTATTGGCAGCGCTCAGGCTTAAGGATAGACTCAATGGGCTTATTTTCATCCTGAAAGGCAACCATTTGATACTACGACTTTGGCAAGAATCTGACCGTCCCTTCTTACGTACCCTTTATCTCCATGCCCGCCGAAAAGCCTGGCCCTGGCTGGACGGCAGCGCCTGGCGACTTGAAGACTTTGACAGCGCCACTCAGGATGAACGCATCTGGGTGGCCGAAGAAAACGGCCATCGCATTGGCTTCGCTTCCGTCTGGGTTCAGGACAACTTTTTGCATAACCTGTTCGTTAGCCCGGAACACCAGGGAACGGGGGCGGGAAAAGCGCTGCTGGAAAAAGCGCAGAGTGAATTTACCGCTACGGGGTCGCTGAAGTGCCTGGCGGAAAATGAACGCGCGATTACGTTTTATCAGCGCAACGGCTGGCATATTGAGGCGCCGGGAGACGGGCCGGACGGCGAATATTATTTGATGCACTTTGTGCTGAGATAGCTCCCTCACCCCGGCCCTCTCCCAGAGGGAGAGGGGGAAAACTGCGGCTAAATTTTTACACCGCTCTGAAGGCAATCTCGCTTGGGATCACTTCCCCGTTCCAGTAAAGCTGAGCCGCCACGCGGCCGGCCAGTTCACGGTACAGCGTGGTGATGTCGCTTTCCGGGCGGTTGATGACCGTCGGCTTACCGGCATCCAGGTCTTCGCGCAGCGTAATGTGCAGCGGCAGCTGGCCCAGCAGCGTAGTGTGATACTGCTGCGCCAGTTTCTCAGCGCCGCCCGTCCCAAAGATAGGCTCCTGGTGGCCGCAGTTGCTGCAAATATGAATGCTCATATTCTCAACGATGCCCACCACCGGCACCTCAACCTTCTCGAACATCACGATCCCTTTGCGGGCGTCAATCAGCGCAATGTCCTGCGGCGTGGTGACGACCATCGCCCCGGTTACCGGGATGTTCTGCGCCAGCGTCAGCTGGATATCACCGGTGCCCGGCGGCATATCGATGACCAGGTAATCCAGATCAGGCCACAGGGTTTCCTGCAGCATCTGCATCAAAGCCTTGCTGGCCATCGGGCCGCGCCACACCATGGCGTTTTCGTCGGTGACAAGGTAGCCAATCGAGTTGGTCGCAAGACCATGCGCCACAATCGGCGCCATGTGCTTGCCGTCCGGTGACGTTGGGCGTTCGTGCTCGGCACCCAGCATGGTTGGAACCGACGGGCCATAAATGTCGGCATCGAGAATCCCGACTTTGGCCCCTTCCGCCGCCAGCGCCAGCGCCATGTTTACGGAGGTGGTCGATTTCCCCACGCCGCCTTTGCCGGAGCTGACCGCAATGATGTTTTTTACGCCGTTAATGCCGGGCTGGTTTTTGACCCGCTTGAGCGTGACGATGTGGTGATGTAGCTTCCAGTCCACCGCTTTCGCGCCGGTGATCCGCAGCAGATCCGAGCTGCAGGTCTCTTTCAGGACGTCAAATCCGCTTTGCCAGGCGAACGGCATCTGCAGCTCAACGTGCAGCGTATCGTCAAGCATCGCCACGTGGTGCAGCGCTTTCAACGCGGTGAGATTGTGCTTCAAGGTAGGGTGCTGAAAATTGGCCAGGGTCCCGGCGACCATCGCGCGTAGCTGTTCCGGGGACTTGCTGGACGGGGATTGTGAATTCATCCCGACTCCTTATGTTTTTATCGGACATTGCAATCCGCTAAGCATACCAGAAACCACGCCGCCTATTCATATGCGGTTATTGCGGGCTTTGGGGTTACCAAATAATTACCAATCCGGTAATATCAAATCCCTTTTTTTAATCAGAGGATGCAATCCCGACTATGTCTCAACCCGCGAAGAAAATATTGGTAACGTGCGCACTGCCGTACGCAAACGGCTCAATCCACCTCGGTCACATGCTGGAGCATATTCAGGCTGATGTCTGGGTCCGTTACCAACGAATGCGCGGCAACGAGGTTAACTTCATCTGCGCAGACGACGCCCACGGCACGCCTATCATGCTGAAAGCCCAGCAGCTCGGGATCACCCCAGAGCAGATGATTACCGAAATGAGTCAGGAGCATCAGACTGATTTTTCAGGTTTTAACATCAGCTATGACAACTACCACTCCACGCACAGCGACGAGAACCGCGAGCTGTCGGAGCTGATTTATGGCCGCCTGAAAGAGAACGGTTTTATCAAGAACCGCACTATCTCTCAGCTTTACGATCCGGAAAAAGGCATGTTCCTGCCGGACCGTTTTGTCAAAGGCACCTGCCCGAAATGTAAAGCCCCGGATCAGTACGGCGATAACTGCGAAGTGTGCGGCTCAACCTACAGCCCAACCGAACTTATCGACCCGAAATCCGTGGTGTCCGGCGCCACGCCGGAAATGCGTGATTCCGAGCACTTCTTCTTCGACCTGCCGTCCTTCAGCGAAATGCTGCAGGCGTGGACACGCAGCGGCGCGCTGCAGGAGCAGGTAGCCAACAAGATGCAGGAGTGGTTCGAATCCGGGCTGCAGCAGTGGGATATCTCCCGTGATGCGCCTTATTTTGGCTTCGAGATTCCGAACGCCCCGGGCAAATATTTCTACGTCTGGCTGGATGCGCCAATCGGCTACATGGGTTCCTTTAAGAATCTGTGCGATAAGCGCGGTGACGCCACCAGCTTCGACGAATACTGGAAGAAAGATTCCACTACCGAGCTGTATCACTTCATCGGCAAAGATATCGTTTACTTTCACAGCCTGTTCTGGCCAGCCATGCTGGAAGGCAGCAGCTTCCGCAAGCCGACCAGCCTGTTCGTTCACGGCTACGTGACGGTAAACGGCGCGAAGATGTCCAAGTCACGCGGCACCTTCATCAAAGCCAGCACCTGGCTGAAGCACTTTGATGCCGACAGCCTGCGCTACTACTACACCGCGAAGCTGTCTTCCCGCATCGACGATATCGACCTTAACCTGGAAGATTTCGTGCAGCGCGTGAACAGCGATATCGTCAACAAAGTGGTGAACCTCGCCTCCCGTAACGCCGGCTTTATCGCCAAGCGTTTTGACGGCATGCTGGCGGCAGATATTGCCGATGCCGAGCTGTACAAAACCTTTACCGACGCGGCAGAAAGCATCGGTGAAGCGTGGGACAGCCGTGAATTTGGCCGTGCCGTTCGCGAGATCATGGCGCTGGCGGATATCGCTAACCGCTACGTTGACGAGCAGGCTCCGTGGGTTGTGGCAAAACAGGAAGGCCGCGATGCCGACCTGCAGGCCATCTGTACCATGGGCCTGAATATGTTCCGCGTACTGATGACCTGGCTGAAGCCGGTGCTGCCGTCCCTGACTGAACGTACAGAAGCGTTCCTGAACACCGAACTGAGCTGGGACAGCATCGCCACGCCGCTGCTGAACCACAAGGTGAACAGCTTCAAGGCGCTGTATAACCGCATTGAGACCAAACAGGTAGAAGCGCTGGTGGAAGCGTCTAAAGAAGAAGTGAAAGCGCTGAATGCGGCGCCGGTGACCGGCCCGCTGGCGGACGATCCGATTCAGGAAACCATCACCTTTGATGACTTCGCAAAGGTGGATATGCGCATCGCACTGATTGAGAAAGCGGAATTTGTGGAAGGCTCCGACAAGCTGCTGCGCCTGACGCTCGACCTCGGCGGCGAGAAGCGCAACGTCTTCTCCGGTATTCGTACCGCTTATCCTGATCCGTCGACGCTGGAAGGTCGCCTGACCGTGATGGTTGCCAACCTCGCCCCGCGTAAGATGCGCTTTGGCGTGTCTGAAGGGATGGTGATGGCCGCAGGCCCAGGCGGGAAAGATATCTTCCTGCTGAGCCCGGACAGCGGTGCCCAGCCGGGCATGGCGGTTAAGTAAGCCCAAAAAACCCCGGAAATCCGGGGTTTTTCTTTATCAGACGTCTTTCGACTGCCCGACGGTTTTATCCTTCAGGAACAGCACCATCAAGCCAAGCCAGAGCACGCCGCCCAGCAGGTTAAACAGGCTGAACAGCCCGTTGCCGCCGAACTGATAGATATGCTTGCTAAGCTCAATGCCGACGGTAAAGATAAACATCTGCAGCATCCCCATCGCCGCCGACACCGTGCCTTTGCTCATCTCGCTGGCAAACAGCGTCAGGCGCACAAGGCCGGCGTTAGCCAGGCCGATACCGAAGGCATAAAGGCTCAGGCCAGCGGTCATCCACAGATATGCGTGAGAAGAAACCACCGTTGCCACCGCGGCCACAATCAGGCCCGGCACAATCCACCAGCCGCCCATGATAATCAGGCTCCGCACGCTACGGCGGGCCGTCAGCTTCGCCAGCACCAGATTACCGAGGATCAGCGCGCCAAAAATAGGTACCTGTAGCAGGCCGTATTCATAGGTGCTGAGGTTCTCCCCGCTGATAATAATTACCGGCGACTGGGCAATCCACGCCAGCAGCGGCAGGCTCACAAAGCCCGTCGCCAGCGCACCCGAGACAAAACGCAGGTTTTTCAGCACCAGTTTATAGTCGTGCCCAAGCTCTTTCAGAGAAAGCTTCTCGCCAAGCCGCGTCGCGGTTTCCGGCATGGCCTTGTGCAGCCCGAAGAAAGAGATAGTGGCCAGCAGCGCAAACAGCACGAACATCGTTTCCCAGGGAGCAACGTGTATCCACGCCGCCCCCACCAGCGGGCCAAGCAGAGGCGCTATCAGCGCAACGTTCGCCATCAGCGCCGTTATCTTGATACAAACCGACTCTTCGAACGACTCCTGAATGGCGGCGTAACCCACCGCGCCGATAAAGCACAGGCTGACGCCCTGCAGGAAGCGCAGGAAAGTGAACTGCTGAATATCCTGCGCCAGCAGCGTCGCAAGGCAGGTGACGATAAACCAGACCACGCCGGTCAGCATCACCGGACGGCGGCCGATACGGTCAGACAGCGGCCCCAGCAGCCACTGCAAGAACATCCCGCCTGCCAGGTAGGCCGTCATTGAGGTCGGCACCCATTCCACACCCGCCTGGAACTGATCCACGACGGCCAGCATCCCCGGCTGGATCATGTCATTGCCGATATAAGTTGAGAATTCGTAGAGCACCAGGCAGAGCGGGAACAGCAGCGCCTGACGGCCTAACGATTTGTTAGCTATCGTATTATGTTGCATTAGAAACTCAGAAGATAAAGAAACGCGCAGAGTGTATTCAATTGCCCGTGCCAGCGGTAGTCAACGGCTGACAAATAGCACAGGGTGTAAATGCGCGCATATGATAACTCAATTTTGTTAAGGATTTCTTAATCTGTAATGAATATTCTGCCGCTATTACAATTCGACCAGTACGGTATTCGCCAAATACAAAATGACAAGTTTTCCTAAACCAACGGTAAATAAGACAAAACTGCTTTACCGCCTGCCGCCCCGCTTCTATCTTTTCCAGCTTTGCATCCTGATAATACTGGCTGTCGTTTTTAGCTGGCTTTCCCGGGATGAAGGGCTCGACCGCTGGATGACAGGCTACTGGTTTAATGCCGCAAGCCGTAGCTTTCCGCTGCAAAACGATCGGCTGCTGGATTTGCTGAACCACCGACTGCTGAAGGATTTGGTGATTGCCGGCGGCGTTATCGCACTGCTGTGGGGGCTCTGGCGCCGTCAGCCGCGGCTGGTCGTGGTCGCGCTACTTATCGGACTGGGTGCATTAACGGTCGGCATCCTGAAAGGGTTTAGCCACCATTCATGCCCGTGGAGCCTGATGGAATACGGCGGAAATGCAGCATCGTACCCGCTGTTCGCTACCGCACCGGCAGACAGCGGGCCGGGAAGATGCTTCCCCGGCGGCCATGCCTCCAGCGGTTTTGGCGTCATGGCGCTGTTTTTCTTGTTTTACCGTGAACGCCCGCGCCTGGCGTGGTTTTTCCTCGGCTTTGGCGTGTTTCTTGGCCTGAGCATGGGATACGGCCAGGTGATGCGCGGCGCGCACTTTTTCAGCCACAACCTGTGGGCAGGTTGGTGGGTATGGTTAACCCAGGTAGCGCTTTACGGCGTAATTTCTACCTGGTTAGTTAAGGAACAGGACAAGTTATGATGGAAATGCTCAACCAGAATCTTTTTTTGCTCATTAATGCCACCCCTTCGTCGCCGGAGTGGATAATTAAGCTGGCTACCTTCTTCGCCCGGGATTTGATAAGTATCGTCCCGCTGCTGATCGTCGTGCTATGGCTGTGGGGCCAGCGCAAACAAATGTCCGCCCAGCGTCAGGTGGTGATCAAAACGGGGATGGCGCTGATCGTTAGCGTGGCGCTCTCGTGGGTCATAGGACATCTGTTCCCGCATCCTCGCCCTTTCGTTGTCGGGCTTGGCTACAACTTCCTGCACCACGCGCCGGATGACTCTTTCCCAAGCGACCACGGCACGGTGATTTTCACCTTTGCGCTGGCGTTCCTGTGCTGGCATCGCCTCTGGTCCGGCGTCGTGCTGTTTGCTGTTGGCTGCGCCATTGCCTGGTCCCGCGTTTACCTTGGCGTACACTGGCCGCTGGATATGTTGGGCGGCCTGCTGGTCGGGATGAGCGCCTGCCTGCTGTCGCAGATTATCTGGAACCTGCGCGGGCCGCAGATCCACCAGCGCCTGCATCAGATTTACCGCTACTGTTTCTCGCTGCCTATCCGCAAAGGCTGGGTGCGTGACTAAGCCTTTTTCCACAGGTAAGATGCGTTAACTTAATTTCCCCTGCCCCTTTCCCAACAGGGGCGAGGGGATAAAAACGCAGAAGGCCTATGGAAACCCGCCGTAACGAGCGCATTAACCGCCTGCTACAGGCGCTGAAGCGCAGCGATAAAATTCATCTAAAAGAGGCCGCGCAGCTGCTCGGCGTGTCCGAAATGACCATCCGCCGCGATCTTAACAGCGAGCCGGGCCAGGTCGTTTTGCTGGGCGGCTATGTGATGCTGGAGCCCCGCAGCGCGGGAGCGAGCCACTATCTGCTGAGCGATGAAAAAACGCGTCAGGTGGAAGAAAAGCGCCACGCCGCGCGGCTTGCGGCACAGCATGTTCAGCCACATCAAACCGTGTTCTTCGACTGCGGAACGACCACGCCTTACATTATCGATGCCCTTGACGATGAGCTGCCGTTTACCGGCTTGTGTTATTCCCTCAACACCTTTCTGGCGCTGCAGGATAAGCCCAACTGCCGGGTGATTTTAAGCGGCGGCGAGTTTCACGCCAGCAACGCGATTTTTAAGCCGATCAACTTTCAGGAGTGTCTGGGGAATATCTGCCCGGATATTGCGTTCTTATCGGCGGCAGGCGTGCATCTGCGCCACGGCGCAACCTGTTTTAATCTTGATGAGCTGCCGGTAAAGCATTGGGCGTTGAGCATGGCACAGCGGAATATTCTGGTGGTCGATGATACCAAGTTTGGCAAGGTACGCGCCGCCTGCATGGGGCCGCTGACGGCGTTTGAAACGATCATCAGCAACCGGCCTCCCGCCGCGGAGTTTCTTAACTTCGCCGCGGCGGAAAAGCTGACGCTGGAGTGGTAGCCTTTAAGAGAACCAGCTCCCGAACCAGCCGTGGAATTTCATCAGCACAAAGTCCCACATGCGGCTGAAGAAGCCGCCCTCTTCTACCGGCTCCATCACCAGCAGCGGACGCTGCTCAATAGATTTGCCGTTAAGCTGGAAGTCGATGGTGCCGACCGCCTGACCCTTTTTCAGCGGCGCAGTCAGCTGCGGTTGGTTCAGCGTAAAGCTGGCCTTGAGGTTTTTCAGCTGACCGCGAGGAATGGTCACCGAACCGCCCTCACCCGCGCCAAGATTGACCTCACTCTTATCGCCAAACCAGACGCGCTGGGTAACGAAGGTGGCGTCCGGCTTAATCGGCGTCACGGTTTCGAAGAAGCGGAAGCCCCAGGTCAGCAGCTTTTCACTCTCGTTAAAACGGATACGATCGGTTTTGGTCCCCAGCACCACGGAAATCAGGCGCATATCGCCGGAGGTTGCCGAAGCGACCAGGTTATAGCCTGCCCCTTCGGTGGTGCCGGTTTTCATACCGTCAACGTTAAGATTAGAGCTCCACAGCAGGCGGTTACGGTTCGGCTGCTTAATGTTGTTAAAGGTGAACTCTTTCTCTTTGTGCACCGCGTACTCTTCCGGCACATCGTGAATCAGAGCGCGCCCCAGCAATGCCATATCACGGGCGGTACTGAACTGACCCGGCGCGTCAAGGCCGTGCACGGTCTTAAACGTGGTGTTGGTAAGGTTAAGCTTCTGCGCGTAGTTATTCATCAGGCTGACGAACGAATCCTGGCTGCCCGCCACGTAGTCGGCAATGGCGATGCTGGCGTCGTTCCCGGACTGAATGATAACCCCCTTGTTCAGATCCTCCACCGACACTTTGTCGCCCGGCTTCAGGAACATCAGCGAAGAGCCGCGCAGCACTGGGTTACCGGTGGCCCACGCATCTTTCCCGATGGTTACCATATCCGTCAGGTGAATTTTTCCTGCTTTTAGCGCCTGCCCCACCACGTAGCTGGTCATCAGCTTGGTCAGACTTGCCGGATCAAGTTTGTCGTCAGCGCTTCCTTCCGCCAGCACCTTCCCACTGGCGTAATCCATCAAAATCCAGGCTTTTGCGTCGACCTGGGGAGCATCTGCGGTCTGCTCAGCGCTCAGCGCAGGAGCCGCTATCAGCAGCAGGGTTGTCCCTGCGACTAAACCACGTAGTGTTGCAGGCATTTGCAAGCTCTTCATAAAACCACCTGAGTATCCATTCTTAAAAAATTCACGGTGCGCACCGCCACCCTAATGTCAGGATGTGAGTAATAACCCACGAATCCACTTAAAGAAACATAGAGTTGGTAAAGTTTTTTAAGTTTATTCGATATCTGGACGAGTTGCCGCCGTCGCGCTGATTTTTTTAGCTTCGGTTGAGAAACAGTGGTGTTTTCGTGACCTGAGCCGGGCATACTCGATGTTCACCTGCAAAAAAAGGAACCATCATGATTACCGTTTGGGGTAGAGATAATTCCACCAATGTCAAAAAAGTGCTGTGGTGCCTGGAAGAGCTAAACTTGCCGTACCGCTCCGTGCCCGCGGGCGGGAAATTTGGCGTGACGCAAGATGCTGATTATCTGGCGATGAACCCGAATGGGCTGGTGCCGTGCCTCCATGATGACGCGCACGGGCTAACGCTTTGGGAGTCCAATACCATTGTGCGTTACCTGGCCGCAGAATATGGCCGCGACTCGCTGTGGGTGAACGCCCCGGCCGAACGCGCCAAAGGGGAAAAATGGATGGACTGGTCTGCCACGGCGGTGTCCGGCCCCTACCGCGACGTCTTCTTCAATATGGTACGCCTGCCGCCTGAACAGCGGAGCCAGGAGCAAATTGAGCGCGGTATCGCCGCCTGCAACAAGCTGTTTGCCATTGCGGATGCCGAGCTGGCAAAACAGCCATGGCTCGGTGGAGAGGCCTTCGGCACCGGCGATATTGCCTTTGGCCCGCAAATTTACAGCCTGCTCAACCTCGATATTCCGTGGGATGCGGTGCCGAACCTGCAGCGCTGGTATCAACAGCTGACCCAGCGTCCGGCATTCCAGAAAGTCATTATGATCCCATTAAGCTGAGGGGCTGAGCTTTAGCAGCTCGCCGTCGGGCTCGTCGGTCAGGACGTACAAATAGCCGTCCGGGCCGACGCGCACGTCGCGGATACGCTTTTTACGCTCGCCCAACAGCCGCTGCTCGCCCGTCACCTTGCCGCCGTTCAGCGTCAGCGCTATCAGATTTTTTTCTTTGAGCGCGCCAATAAACAGTTTGCCTTTCCACTGCAGAAACGTATCGGCCTGATAAAACGCCATGCCGCTTATCGCCGGGGAAACTTTCCAGTAATGAGCTGGCTGCTCGGTTCCCTCAACTTCCCCACCTTTCGCTTCGGGAATGTTAAGCCCGCTGTAGCTAATACCCCAGGTAGCAAGCGGCCAGCCGTAGTTTTTCCCGGCTTGCGGAATATTGATTTCATCTCCGCCTCGCGGCCCGTGCTCGTTTAACCACAGCTCGCCGTTGGCCGGATTAATGGCTAATCCCTGCGGGTTGCGGTGACCGTAAGACCAGATTTCTGATCGGACACCCGGTTTACCGACAAACGGATTATCCTGCGGTACGGTGCCGTCGGAATTGAGGCGTACAACTTTGCCCTGAAGCTTATCGAGATCTTGCGCGGTTGCCCGCTCGTTGTTTTCCCCAAGAGCGATAAACAGGTGCCCCTTACCATCAAACGCCATGCGCCCGCCGAAATGATTGCCGGTAGAGAGTTTTGGCGCCTGGCGGAACACGACCTTAAAGTTCTCCAGCCGCTTCATGTCCTTGCTTAACGTGCCGTACCCCACGGCGGTACCGGCTTTATTGCCACTGCCGCCTTCGGCAAAACTGAGCCATACGCGGCGGCTGTTGGCGAAATCAGGCGCCAGCACCACGTCAAGCAAACCGCCCTGCCCGTGCGCCCAGACGACGGGCACGCCGCTAATTGGCTCGGATAATCCTTTCCCCTGCTGCCAGCGATGCAGTTCCCCACCGCGCAGGGTAATCAGCATGCCCTCGTTATCGGGCAAAAAATCTAGCGCCCAGGGATGAGGCAGGCTGGTTTGCAGCACGTCAACGTTGGTTTCTGCGGCCAGAGAATAAGAGGAAGAGAAAAGCAGCGTGGCGGCGATAAGCGTGCGGGACGGGAACGGCGTCATGGCAATCTCCTGATTTTGGCTATCCGTTAAGGGTAGCCGCCTCACAAAATCGGACGCTCGCTTTTACATAACATTAAAAACGGGGAGCATGATGGGCTCCCCGTAATGGGTTTGGTCAGGCTTCAACGGCCTTACCGCGTTCTGCCAGGGCGTTCAGGCTCCGAGTCAGCTGCTTCAGGCCGGCTTCAAGCTTCGCTGCGTCAACCGAAATATACTGTGGGCAATCTTTACGCCCGCTCATCAGGCAAACCGCAACGGATGAACACGCCTCAACGGCATGGCGAAAGTTATCCTTTTCATCCTCCATCAGGCTCGCCTGCAGCACAAACCCTGCATCGTGACACCGATGGCTTAAATTAAGCAGACGCATGCGCAGCTGCTCACTTTCGTCGACCGACATGTACCCTTTCGCCTTTCTCAACGCCAGATAGGTGACTATTTCTCCCTTCGCGACCTGCAGCTTTTGCAGCAAATCGTGTTTGAGCGTACTTCCGGACATATTGCCATCCTCCTCGTGGGTTAATCAGTAATCCACAAATAAAGTATGGTCAAAAAGCAGAGGCAGCGGCGCTTATTTCTTTTGCATTTGATGCTGTTCAAATTATCGGCTGTAAAGCCGAGAAAGCGGTAGACAACGCGTCGCATGCCATCTACCATACTAGTACAAATATCATTCATCTCGTTAAGGATAACAATGATTAACACTTTGATTTTATATGGAGTATCTTCACTTGCTGTGACCATCATCCCCGGCCCCACAATGCTACTGGCGCTTTCTAACGGCACTACAAAAAAGGGGAAAGTGGTTCTGATGGGGATCCTGGGCGCAGCATGCTCGGACTTTATTCTGATTGGCCTGGTTGCCGTTGGCCTGGGCGCGATATTAGCCGCATCGGAAACGCTGTTTAGCGTGATAAAATTCATCGGCGTTTTCTATCTCTTCTGGCTGGCGTATAGCCTTTGGGTGGCCTCACCTTCGGATAAGATATTTTCCGGCGATACGCAAAGCACTGCCAGATCAACGTCATTGAAGGCTACCTTTCTCAAAAGCCTGTTTGCCGCCCTCTCAAATCCTAAGGGGCTGCTGTTTTTTAGCGCATTTTTACCCCAGTTTATTCATCCACAGGCTTCCCAGGTCTCGCAGTATCTCTCCTTTGCGCTAATCACGGTGGCGATTGATATGCTCATTATGGCCATCTATGCGGCAGCGGGCTTTCAGATTTCCCGCTATCTGTCTGCAATCAGGCTAAAAATCATGAACCGCCTGTGTTCGCTGATCCTGGTTTTCATGGCATCTGGGCTGGCCATTTATCGTCGGGCAAGTTGAAAGCCACTGACACCGCTATCAACATGCATGCAGTAGCCGTTCACAATGGCTGAATTGAACAGGTTTGTATCGCCCCTGCACTGCCCAGACGCCGGCCTTGCTGAGCATATCGTGATGTTGGCGGGAATAGATCGGTACGATGATTTTAGCGCAGTGACGCCTGACGTTCTCAAGCAGAACGGGGAAAATAGCGCGGCAAATATTGATTTCCGTAAAAGACTTATTAAAGCGAACGCCTTCACAACCGTCGACAAAAAGAGGCAGCGCGCTGCTGTTCCTGCCGCCCATTTCATCAATCCAGAACCCCGCAGGCAGGTGCTCCCCAGGAGAATTGCTGAAATATTTTATAAACGGCAATGCGTGTTCCAGACAGCCAGCTTCTCCCTTCACCGCGCAAAAAAGATTGTTGTCACTAAACCAGCCAGCTTTTTTCTCCAGCCAGCCGCTTTGTGCCTCGCGCAGCGAGTGGTGGAAAATCGTTTCTTTCATTCCGTGAGCGATTAACATCCGACAGCCGTTAACTTCAACGCGGGTTTCGAGCTCAATGCCTAAAAGCTGCCCATCCAGAGTGGAGATCGGCAGCGCCCAATGCTGCATGTTCATTTATATTCCCTTATTTATGTAACTCACTGATAATTGATCGTTTTTACCAATCAATCAAACAAAAACGTTCATCGTCACATAACCTACCAATTTTAGTGGTATATACAGGTAATTGATTTAAGGAAAAATTAAAATCTGCAATGGGATTAATCGGAGTGATAAAACAGGCGTTCTGGCTGGATAACTTTCACCCAAAGCCGGTGACGAAACGGATGTCCGACGGTGGCGCTAGAAAAGCACAAAAAGCGCACTGCAATTCTTCAGTACAAATTCCCGACCAACCTCTGTAGAATCGCTGCCCTAATCTTTCTAATAATTGAACACTTTTTAAGCTATGAGCAATGTGACCCAACAGCCCCGTATCGGGTTTGTCTCCCTAGGCTGCCCGAAAAACCTCGTGGACTCCGAACGCATCCTGACTGAGCTGCGCACCGAAGGTTATGACGTGGTGCCAAGCTATGACGACGCCGATATGGTTATCGTCAACACCTGTGGCTTTATCGACAGCGCAGTGCAGGAATCTTTGGAAGCCATCGGCGAAGCGCTGAACGAAAACGGTAAGGTCATTGTCACCGGCTGCCTGGGCGCCAAAGTCGACCAGATCCGTGAAGTACATCCGAAGGTGCTGGAAATTACCGGCCCGCACAGCTACGAACAGGTTCTGGAGCATGTCCACCACTACGTGCCAAAACCTCAGCACAATCCGTTCCTGAGCCTGGTGCCAGAACAGGGCGTGAAGCTGACCCCGCGCCACTACGCGTATCTGAAAATTTCCGAAGGCTGCAACCATCGCTGCACCTTCTGCATTATCCCGTCAATGCGGGGCGATCTGGACAGCCGCCCAATCGGTGACGTGCTGGCGGAGGCAAAACGTCTGGTTGAAGCCGGCGTGAAAGAGCTGCTGGTTATCTCCCAGGATACCTCAGCCTACGGCGTGGACGTCAAGCACCGTACCGGTTTCTGGAACGGTGCGCCGGTAAAAACCAGCATGGTTAGCCTGTGCGAACAGTTGGCTAAGCTGGGCGTCTGGACTCGCCTGCACTACGTTTACCCGTACCCGCACGTTGACGATGTGATCCCGCTGATGGCGGAAGGCAAAATCCTGCCGTACCTCGATATCCCTTTGCAGCACGCCAGCCCGCGCATCCTGAAGCTGATGAAGCGCCCTGGCTCTGCGGACCGTCAGCTGCAGCGCATCAAGCAGTGGCGTGAAATCTGCCCGGAGCTGACCCTGCGTTCGACCTTTATCGTGGGCTTCCCGGGTGAAACCGAAGAAGACTTCGAGATGCTGCTCGACTTCCTGAAAGAAGCACGCCTGGATCGCGTAGGCTGCTTCAAGTACAGCCCGGTTGACGGCGCGACTGCTAACGAGCTGCCGGACCAGGTGCCGGAAGAAGTGAAAGAAGAGCGCTGGAACCGCTTTATGCAGCTGCAGCAGAAAATCTCCGCCGAGCGCCTGCAGGAAAAAGTGGGCCGCGAGATTCTGGTGATGGTTGATGAAGTCGACGAAGAAGGTGCTATTGGCCGCAGCATGGCTGACGCACCCGAAATCGACGGCGCGGTTTACCTGAACGGTGAAACGAAGCTGAAGCCAGGCGACGTTGTCCGCGTGAAGGTTGAAAATGCGGATGAGTACGATCTGTGGGGTTCAGTGGTTTAATTTTTACCCCCTCTGCCCCTCTCCCCGAAAAGGAGAGGGTTGGAAACATCGTCCTAAAACGTATAGCTCATCCCCACCGTTAACTCCCGCAGGTTGTTCTTATTCACCATTGGGCTGTCGCTTATCGAGCTCGGGTAAAACCGCTGCGTGAACTGCGCCCAGGTGTTCCACAGCGGCGTCCAGGCATAGTTCATTGCCAGCTGCGCGTAAGGCACGATGCTGCTTTGCGGGCGCCATACCGCCAGGCCCGTTTTGATCGACTCTTTCTCTGATATTCCGTAGTAATAACGCGTATTTTGCGCATTAGAGAAATCCATCCCGGCTTCAGGCACCAGCGTGAAATCGCCCCACTGCGCCATCGCAATATAGGCCAAATTAGCCGTCATTCCGTTGCTGACGCCGAGGGTATCACCCGCGATCGTCGCGCTAAAGGCCCCCACCGGCGTGGTGTACTGCATCGTCATTCCGCCCATCATCGTGCTGTTACGGTTATTCAACCCCCGCAGCGCGGGCGTTTGTCCGGTATCCGCATGATACAGGGTGTCGTAATAATAAACTTTAGCGCGCAGCAGCAGCGTATCGGTATTGATGAAGTTATAGCCGGCCTCGGTACCGTCGAGATACCAGGTTTTACCGTCGTAACCAACGTAAGGCAGCGCCCAGCGCAGCTGATGGCGGGTTTGATAAGGGGTTTGATAAAGCCCGCCCTGCGCGCCAAGCGACCAGCTGGCCGCCGGACAGGCGGTGGCCATTAGCAGCGGGCTGAGCAGAAGTGCCCCGGTTTTCTTTCGCATGTCTTTACTCCAGGGCAACGAAGGTTATGCCGCAGCTTAGCCTTTAATTTTGGGATCCAGCGCGTCCCGCAGGCCATCTCCCAATAAGTTAAACGCCAGCACGGTCAGAAAAATGGCGAGACTCGGGAAAATAGCCACATGCGGGGCAATGACCATATCCGCCCTCGCCTCGTTCAGCATCGCGCCCCACTCCGGCGTAGGAGGCTGGGCTCCCAGTCCGAGAAACGACAGGCTTGCGGCGGAGATAATCGAGGTACCGATACGCATAGTGAAATAAACCACGATCGACGAAACGGTTCCCGGCAGGATATGCCGGAAGATAATAGTCGCATCCGGGGCGCCAATGCTACGCGCAGACTCAATAAAAGTTTGCTGCTTCAGCACCAGCGTATTGCCGCGAACAAGGCGGGCAAACGCCGGAATACTGAAAATGGCCACCGCAATAATCACGTTGGCCATGCCGCTGCCCATCACCGCTACCACCGCTATCGCCAGCAGAATGCCGGGGAAGGCAAACAGCACATCGCAGATACGCATGATAATACGGTCCCACCAGCCTTCGTAATAGCCCGCCAGCAGGCCGAAAAAAGTGCCGATAGCCGCGCCGATAAGCACCGAAAAGACCCCGGCGGCCAGCGAAATTTGCGCCCCGACCAGCACGCGGCTAAAAATGTCGCGCCCCAACGAATCCACGCCAAACCAGTGCAAAGCCGACGGCCCTTCGTTCAGCCTGTCGTAATCAAAATAGTTTTCCGCATCAAAGGGCGCTACCCACGGCGCTATCAGCGCTACCACTATCAGCAAAAGCACAAACAGCCCGGCGATCATCGCCACGGGCTGCTGGCGAAAACGGCGCAGGAACTCACTCCACGGCGTACGGATTTTCCCGACGCGAGCGACGGGCATCGCGTTGACTATCGCCTGGCGTCGCCAGTTTAAAAGTCGCATCCTTATTTGTACCTGATAGCCGGGTTAATGGCGGCATACAGCAAATCCACCACTAAGTTGATAACAATAAACTCCAGCGAAAACAGCAGGACTTCCGCCTGAATAACCGGGTAGTCGCGCATCTCCACCGAATCCACCAGCAGGCGCCCTAACCCCGGCCAGTTAAACACCTTTTCCACCACAATCGAACCGCCGAGCAGGAAGCCAAACTGCAGGCCCATCATGGTGACCACCGGGATCATGGCATTACGCAGGCCATGCTTAACCACGATCAGCGTTTCGCTCACGCCTTTCGCCCGGGCGGTGCGCATGTAATCTTCATGCAGCACGTCCACAAATGAGGCGCGGGTGAATCTCGCCATCACCGCAGCCACCGCTGCGCCAAGGGTCACAGACGGTAAAATGTAGTGCTGCCAGCTGTCCGCCCCCACCGTGGGGAGCCAGCCTAACTCAACCGAGAAGACCTGCATCAGCAACATGCCCAGCGCGAAGGCTGGAAAGGAAATGCCGGAAACGGCAATCGTCATGCTCAGGCGATCCGGCCAGCGGTTACGCCAGACGGCGGCCACTATCCCGGTCACCAGGCCAAACAGCGTCGCCCAGACCATGCTGGTCAGCGTCAGCCACAGCGTGGGCATAAAGCGGCTGGCAATCTCTTCGGATACCGGGCGGCGCGAAACCAGCGAGGTACCAAAGTCGCCCTGAGCCACGTGGGTGATGTAGTGCAGGAACTGTTGCCACAGCGGCCGATCCAGCCCGAGCTGCTTGCGAACAAGCTCAATGACCGTAGCATCGGCCTCCGGCCCGGCAATCAGGCGCGCCGGGTCACCGGGCAGCAGGTGCACAAACAGGAACACCATCACCGCCACAATGAACAGCGTTGGGATCAGGCCAAAGAGGCGTTTGAGGAAATAATTAAACATTGCGGCCCCTCACCCTAACCCTCTCCCCGGAGAGGAGAGGGAATAAAGAAAAAGGGCTTTGTTTTCCCCCTCTCCCTTTTAGGGAGAGGGCCGGGGTGAGGGTCATCATCACGCTACTTCAGATCCGCATTATCAAAGCTAAACCCGGTATCCGGCATCACGTAGAAGCCGGTAAGGGTTTTACTGTGGGCGGAAACCAGTTTTTCCACTACCAAAGGCACCCAAGGAGACTCTTTCCAGATAATGTCCTGGGCGTCTTTATACAGCTTCACTTTATCTTCAGATTTAGTGGTTTTCAGCGCGTCAGCCAAATCTTTATCCACCTGAGGATTGCTGTAGAACGCGGTGTTAAACAACGTTGGCGGCCAGTTTTGAGAAGCAAACAGCGGTGACAGTGACCAGTCTGCTTCACCGGTTGAGGCCGACCAGCCGGTGTAGAACATTCTTACGCCGCTCTCTTTCTGGCCTTTAGCTTCCACCTCTGCCGCGCGCTGCCCGGCGTCCATCGCCGTCACCTTCACCTTAATGCCAACCTGCGCCAGCTGCTGTTGGGTAAACTGCAGAACTTTCTGCGCGGTGCTGTGGTTGTGGGACGACCAGAGCGTGGTTTCAAAACCGTTCGGGAAACCGGCTTCTTTTAGCAGCGCTTTAGCTTTGGCAGGGTCATAAGGCCACGGTTTGAATTTTTCAGCGTAGGCGATAGACGGCGGCACAACGCCCTCCGCAGGCGTGGCAAAACCGGAGAACGCTACTTTCACCAGCGCCTGGCGATTAATCGCGTAGTTGATCGCTTCGCGCACCTTCGGGTTATCAAACGGTTTCTGGGTCACGTTCATGCTGATGTAGCGCTGCATGATGGACGGGGAAGCCACCAGCTCAAGCTTGCTGTTTTTCTCCAGCACGCTGGCCTGCTCGTAGGGAATGGGGAACGCAAACTGCGCTTCGCCGGTTTGCAGCATCGCCGCACGGGTGTTGTTATCGACCACCGGGCGCCAGGTTATGCTGTCCAGCTTCGGCAATCCCTGCTGCCAGTAGCCAGCAAACTTCTTCACCTTCACAAAGTCGGTCTGGTTCCAGGTGTCCAGCTGATACGGGCCGGTGCCCACCGGGTGGAAGCCGATATCTTTGCCGTATTTTTGCAGCGCCGCCGGGGAAATCATCGCCGTCGCAGGGTGGGCAAGAATATTGATAAACGCCGAGAACGGCTCTTTTAAGGTAATTTTCACCGTCGACGGATCGACCACTTCGGTTTTCGCGATGGCTTTATACAGGTTATAGCGCTTGAGGTGGTTATCCGGATTGCTGGCGCGGTCGAGGTTAGCTTTTACCGCCTCTGCGTTAAAGTCGGTGCCGTCCTGGAACTTCACGCCGGTGCGCAGCTTGATGGTGTACACCAGGCCGTCGTTAGAAACTTTGTAGCTCTCCGCCAGCACGCTCTGCAGCTTCATATCTTTATCAAGCCCGAACAACCCTTGATAGAACGACTTTGCCACCGCCTGCGACAGCGTGTCGTTCGCATCGTACGGGTCAAGCGTCGTGAAGTTTGAGGCCACCGCTACGACAACATCTTTAGCAGCGAAAGCGGGCGTGGCGATAACGGCAGAGGCAAGTCCCGCCGCCAGCAGCCATTTTTGCGTTGTGTTAGCTGTCATTATTGTTTTCCTTTATAGGCGATTTTCACTGCTGCCGATGGGATGGCGGGCGACAAAATGCCCCGGCCCCACCGCAACCAGCGGTGCTACGTGCGGTTCATCCCCCAAGCTGCGTGTGGCGCTGGGGATCTCGTCGGACACTAAAACAGGCTTGCGTCCCTTACGGGTTGGATCAGCCACCGGCACCGCCGCCATAAGCTTGCGGGTGTACGGATGCTGAGGGTTTTCAAACACCGCGCGGCGCGGGCCGATTTCAACAATCTGGCCCAGATACATCACCGCCACGCGATGGCTGATGCGCTCCACCACGGCCATGTCGTGGGAGATAAACAGGAAAGCAATGCCGAACTCACGCTGCAGGTCGAGCAGCAGGTTGACGATCTGCGCCCGGATCGACACGTCCAGCGCCGAGACGGACTCATCGGCAATCACTACCTTCGGGTTAAGCGCCAGGGCGCGGGCGATACAAACCCTCTGCCGCTGGCCGCCGGAGAACTCGTGCGGGTAACGCCAGGCGTGTTCCGGCTGCAGCCCGACGCGCTCAAGCAGCCAGGCTACGCGCTCCTGGGCCTGCTCTTTTGGCATCGCCTGGTGCACCAGCAGCGGCTCCATAATGGAATAACCCACGGTCTGGCGCGGATCCAGCGAAGCATAAGGGTCCTGGAAAATAAACTGAATGTCTTTGCGCACGTGCTGTAGCTCGCCGTTAGGCAAATTATCAATACGCTGGCCGTTAAAGGTAATGGTGCCGCCCTGTGTTTCCACCAGACGCAGCAGCGAACGCCCGGTAGTCGATTTACCACAGCCGGACTCCCCCACCAGCGCCAGGGTTTCGCCGGGCAATAAATCAAAGCTCACCTTCTCTACCGCATGAACCTGGCGAGTGACCCGATTGAATATCCCACTGCGCAGCGGAAAACGGGTAACCAGGTCGCGGACTTCAAGCACGGGTTTCGCGCCCGGGGGAATCGTATCCTGTTCGGTTTCTGGCTCTTGCCTATCCGATTGCCCCGGCACAATAAGCGGAAATTTACGCGGTAAATCGCTGCCGTTCATGGCGCCCAGTCGCGGTACAGCAGCCAGTAAGGCCTGGGTGTAGGGGTGCTGCGGGTTCTGGAATATTTGCTCGACGGTGCCGGTTTCCACGGCTTCTCCCCGATACATGACCAGCACCCGGTCTGCGATGTCGGCGACTACGCCCATATCGTGGGTGATAAAAATCACTCCCATTTGCATTTCATCCTGCAGCACGTGAATAAGCTGCAGGATTTGTGCCTGGATAGTGACGTCGAGGGCGGTCGTTGGCTCATCGGCAATCAGCACCGCCGGGCGGCAGGAAAGCGCCATAGCGATCATCACCCTCTGGCGCATGCCGCCGGAAAGCTGGTGCGGATAGCGTTTCAGAATGACCTGTGCTTCAGGTATGCGCACACGCTCGAGCATACGTTTTGCTTCCTCCAGCGCCGCACGGCTATCCAGCTTTTGATGTAAACGGATGGACTCGGCAATCTGCTCGCCCACGGTAAACACCGGGTTGAGCGAGGTCATCGGCTCCTGGAATATCATCGCCACATCAGCGCCACGCACCCGGCGCATTTGCGCGCTGCTCAGCTCGGGCAGATTAAGCACCTCTTTATTTCGGCGGCGCAGCAGCAATTTCTCGCATTCAACCTGCCCGCCGCTCTGCTCCAGCAGGCGCATCAGCGCCATCGCCGTGACCGATTTTCCAGAGCCCGACTCGCCGACAATCGCCAGCGTTTCACCGCGGTTAAGCGTCAGCGACAGGTGGCGCACCGCCTCGGTGACCTGCTGCTTCTGGCGAAAGCGAATATTGAGGTCGCTAACGGCAAGCACCTGCTCGTCCGGCAGGTCATGACTGTGCGGCATTAACTCTCCTGGTCACGATAAATTCCTACATTCGGGGCATCGCCCATAAAGCCAAAGCCGCGGTACATGCCTTCACTGTTAAACGGCAGCGCGACGTTACCCTGGTTATCGATGGCAATCATTCCGCCGTTGCCGCCCAGCGCGGGCAGTTTTTCCAGTACGACACGATCGACAGCCTGCTGCAGGCTTAGCCCGGCATACTCCATCAGGGCCGCAATATCGTAGGCCGCGAGCGTGCGAATAAAGACTTCGCCAGTGCCGGTACACGACACCGCCACGTTAGCGTTATTGGCATAGCAGCCCGCGCCGACGAGGGGCGAATCCCCCACCCGACCGGGCAGTTTGTTGGTCATCCCGCCGGTGGAGGTTGCCGCAGCCAGATTACCGTGTTTATCCAGCGCCACTGCGCCAACCGTGCCAAATTTCTTATCGGGATCGAGCGGCTCGGCTCCGTCATGATCCAGCAACGTTTGCTGGCTTTCACGCGCGCGGAGCAGTTGCTGGTAGCGCTGTTCGGTTGAAAAAAGAGTGTCTTCTACCGGCTCAAGTCCGTGCTGAACGGCAAAACGTTCCGCGCCTTCGCCAATCATCAGCACGTGCGGGCTGTTTTCCAGCACCAGCCTTGCCGCAAGAATCGGGTTGCGAATATGGCTGACGCCCGCCACGGCACCGGCATCAAGGCTGTTGCCGTCCATCACGCAGGCATCAAGCTCATGTTTTCCTTCGCTTGTGAACACCGAACCGATTCCGGCGTTGAACAGCGGACATTCTTCCAGCAGGCGAACCGCCTCGGTCACGGCGTCCAGCGCGCTGCCGCCCTGCTCGAGGATCTGCTGCCCGGCTTCCACTATTGCGGATAGCGCGCTGATAAACTCCTGCTCTTTTTCCGGCGTCAGGTTGGCGCGGGTCAGGGCTCCGGCCCCGCCATGAATAGCGATAACGGCTTTGGTCATTCGGTATTGCCTGTAGAAAGTGATATCCGGCAGCGTTTTTTCTATAAATATCAGAATCGTTGCCAAACATTGATACGATTTTCGAATATAGAAAGACGTAAAAGTGTTGTAAAGAAAATTGACTTTACTTTGTGAGTCTTGCGCCGCCCCGGCAGGAAGAAGAAACAGCGGCGGATGACACGCCTGCCGCTGATTCTTGGGTAATAACAAAAAGTTAGAACTTCGCGCTGATCCCCACGTTATAGCTGGTCTGATTGCCGTCGCTTAGCCCGGCCGTTTGCGCCACGGCCGCAAACGCAGATACGGTATCCGAAAGCGGCATATCAGCGCCTACGGCGATATCCGCCCAGTTTTTATCCAGCTCCTCACCGCTGCGGCTAAAGGTCAGCGCCGTGGATTTTAAGCCACCGTTCGCGCGGTAATTGTCATCGCCAAACTGATGACGATAGCTGGCCTGAGCCCAGGGATTAATGACCCCCAGCTTCGTGTCCACACGCCAGCCCGCGCTGCCAATTTGCGAATGGCCGTTCTGGTCGCCAAAGCGCATGGCGGTGCTGCTGTCGCCGTTTTCAGCGTAACCGTTCACGTGACTGTAGTCCCAGGCGTATTGCAGTACCGGCCCCGTGGTCAGCCAGTGCGTAACGGGAATATCATAGCCAGCCGTGACTCTCGCGCCGTAGAGCCTGCCGTCGGTATCCCCTTTTTCCGTGCGGGTCAGTTGCCCCAGCGTGATATCACGCTGAATATTCGTGAAGTCCGCCGAGAGATAATGCACGTCGCCGTTCAGCCACGCCTGACCCGCCCGTAGCTGGCTAAACAGGGCAGCCTGGAAACCTCGGGTGTCATAGCGGTAGTTATCGTCCGGCCGCTGATTGTCCAGGGAACCGGCGATCAAGCCGCCCAGCACCACGTTTTCATTGAGCTGGTAGTCGAGCCCGACGGTCAGATTATTGGTGTTTCCCTTACCGTCGCCGGTTTCGCCGTTCCCGCTATAGCGCTGATAGCCGCCACCGTAGCCGCCAAACACGCCCAGAGAACCTGCGGCGTTCTCGCCCTGACGCAGCTGCTGGTAGCGGCTGTCGAGCGTGGCCCGGCTGCCGCGCACCATCGCATGCATACCCTGGTTCAAGCGCGTGACCTGAACGGGCGCGGCGATAATCGACTCAATGTACTGGGCAATGATGGTGTGGACCTGTGGACTCGGGTGGAAATGGTCGGCAAACAAATAGTCCTGAGAGGCGTTAAAGCCCGGCGTCGAGCCGGTGCAGTCGGTTGCCGCCACGCCCGGCGGGCAGGCCATGCCTGCGGTGTTTGTCAGGCCAAACGCCTGAGGATTTGTCAGAATTTCCTGGAAGACGCCGTTGATATCCGCCCGGGCAATATTGCCGCCGTGCTGAAGCAGAGCCTGATCCTCGGCGCTGTTGTAGAACGTCGTTAATAAAGCCGCCTGCTGCACGGCCTGATCGTATGCGGCGATAAGCTGAGCCGCCACGCCCTGCTGAATGAGCGGATTCGTGCTGACGACCGAGGCCGCCGCCTGCAGCGCCTGATGAATGGCCTGCTGACGGCTCGCAAGATCGGGCGTTTGCGCCGCATCCAGAGAAGCATAAGCAGCCTGAATGGCTGGCGTGGCCGCTGCACCGAGCCCGGCGCTGAGCACCAGCTCCATCAGCGTTGGCGTCGCGCCGATATTTGGGACGTTCGGCACCACCACCAGCCCGGCTCCGGCATCAAGCAAAGCCCCGACCTGGGCCGCCGCGCTGGCGGCGCTGTTGGCGGCAATGCCCTGCGCCAGCGTCGGCTGCGTGGCGGCTGCGGCCAGATCGTTTCCGCCTATCCAGTGAATGTATAAGCCGTTGCCGTCCGCGCGTCCGCCGGTCTGGCTGAGGTAGCGTTGAACCTGATCCTGAGTGTTATCGGCCGGATTGAGCGCGGGCACAGCGGTGCCCCCGCCTGCAGCATAGTTGCTGCCGCCGTCGCGGGAAGGCGTTAACGTCAGGCCATACCGGGCGGCAAGCTGTTCGTCGTAGAGTTTGTTCTGGCTGTTGTTCCAGGTCCAGCGCCCGTTATTGCCGGTGTCGCTGAGGCTATCGCCAAAAACGGTGAGGGAATCAAAGGCGAATGCGGGTGAGGTGACGCCCATAGCGGCGGCCAGCATACTGAATTTGAATGCTTTTTGTTTGCTTATCATCAGTTCTTCCTTGCAGAGGTTTTTTATTAGCCACAATGACTATAGCCAATAGCGGATTACGCGCAGACCGGGCGTAAAGAAGAAACGTGACAACGTGATGTAACGCATATCTGGCCGCAGGCAGAAGGATTTTGCTGATCCCAGACATGCCGTCAGACGTCGTTTTCTGCCATACTAAGCCCTTATTTTGTCCCTGCTCCAGGAGCCACGAATGGAATTTACCGCCGGGCTGATCCCGCTTGAAACCGCGCTTGAACAGATGCTATCCCGTATTAGCCCACTGTCCGAAACGGAAACCCTGCCGCTGCTGCAGGCCACGGGCCGCATCACCGCCGCCCCCGTTATCTCTCCGCTGGATGTTCCGGGTTTCGACAACTCAGCGATGGACGGGTATGCGGTGCGGCTGGCGGATATCAAAGCCGGCGGTGCGCTGCCTGTCGCAGGTAAAGCGTTTGCCGGACAGCCGTTTAACGGTGAATGGCCTGCAGGCACCTGCATACGCATCATGACCGGCGCGCCCGTTCCGGCTGGCACCGAAGCCGTAGTCATGCAGGAAGAAACGGAAGTGACCGAAAGCGGCGTGCGTTTTAACGCCGTCGTGAAAAACGGACAGAATATTCGCCGCCGTGGCGAGGATATCCATCAGGGCGCCAGCGTGCTGGCCGCAGGCGTGAAGCTGACCGCCGCCGAGCTGCCGCTGATTGCCTCTCTCGGTATCCCGGACGTTAAGGTCCACCGCAAAGTACGCGCGGCGGTGTTCTCCACCGGTGACGAACTCCAGCTTGCAGGCCAGCCGCTGGCCGAAGGCCAAATCTACGATACCAACCGCCTGGCGGTTCACATCATGCTGGAGCAGCTGGGCTGTGAAGTCATCGACCTCGGTATCGTTCGCGATGACCAGCATGCCCTGCGTGCGGTGTTTAAAGAAGCCGACAGCCGGGCAGATGTCGTCATCAGCAGCGGCGGTGTTTCGGTGGGCGAAGCCGATTACACCAAACAAATCCTCGAAGAGTTGGGGGAAGTCGGCTTCTGGAAGCTGGCGATTAAGCCGGGCAAACCTTTTGCCTTTGGACGCCTGAAAAACAGCTGGTTCTGCGGCCTGCCGGGTAACCCGGTTTCAGCGGCGCTGACGTTCTACCAGCTGGTGCAGCCGCTGCTGGCCAGGCTTAGCGGCCAGCAAAGCAGCCCTCTTCCTGCGCGTATGCGGGCGCGCACCGTCGGCAAACTGAAGAAGTCACCGGGCCGTCTCGACTTCCAGCGCGGCATTCTGCGCCGTAACGAACAGGGTGACCTTGAGGTGCTGAGCACCGGGCACCAGGGCTCGCACATTTTCAGCTCCTTTAGCCAGGCCAACTGCTTTGTGGTGCTGGAACGCGAGCGCGGCAACGTAGAAGTCGGGGAATGGGTTGAGGTCGAGCCATTTAACCCACTCTTTGGAGGCTGAGATGGTTGAGCTGAGCGATAAGGAAATGCTGCGCTATAACCGCCAGATTGTGCTGCGCGGCTTTGACTTTGAAGGCCAGGAGAAGCTGAAAGCTTCGCGGGCTCTCATCGTCGGGCTTGGCGGCCTGGGCTGCGCGGCGGCTCAGTATCTGGCTGCTGCAGGCGTAGGGCATCTTACGCTGCTCGATTTCGATACCGTTTCGCTCTCCAATCTTCAGCGCCAGACGCTGCACAGCGATACGACCATTGGTAAACCTAAGGTAGATTCCGCAAGGGATTCACTGGCGGCGATTAATCCGCACATCCGGCTTGAAACGGTTAATGCCCAGCTTAACGAACGGCAGCTTGATGAGCTGATAGCAAAGCATGATGTCGTGCTGGACTGTACCGATAACGTGACCATCCGCAACCAGCTTAATCGCGGCTGCCATCGGCACAAAACGCCGCTAGTTTCCGGGGCGGCAATCCGCATGGAAGGCCAGATAAGCGTGTTCACTTATCAGGAGAACGAGCCCTGCTACCGCTGCTTGAGCCGCCTGTTTGGCGAAAGTACGCTGAGCTGCGTGGAGGCGGGCGTTATGGCACCGCTGGTGGGGATTATTGGCTCACTGGAAGCCATGGAGGCCATCAAGCTGCTGGCAAACTACGGCACGCCATCACGCGGTAAAATCGTCCTTTATGACGCGATGACCTGTCAGTTCCGGGAGATGAAGCTGGCACAAAACCCGCTGTGTGAAGTCTGCGGATAAACACGAAAAAGGGGATATCGCTATCCCCTTTCATTTTAGACAGCCAGGTCGGTGAGCATCACCTTGGCGATTTCGAAATAAATCAGCAGCCCGGTTCCGTCGATTAAGGTCGTAATAAACGGTGCGGAGACAACGGCAGGATCGATATTCACCTTGCGCAGCAGCATCGGAATAATCGAGGAAACGATCGCGCTCCAGACGGTGATAGCGATAAGCGTCAGGCTCACCACCATCATCACTTCCATGCCTACGCCCAGCATCCAGGCCCGAATAAACCCGGCGGTGCCAATCGTTAAGGCAATGAGCACCGAGGCCGAGATCTCCTTACGCAGGATAGCGCCCAAATCCTTTAACCCCACTTCGCCGAGCGCCATCGCCCTGACCAGCGTCGAGGTGATCTGCGTGCCGGTATTGCCGCCGGTGCCGATCAGCAGCGGAATAAAGAACGCCAGCGCAATCGCCGCTTCCAGCTGATCTTCAAACGATTTAATCACCGAGCTGGTGTAGGCTTCGGCAACGAACAGTAGCAGCAGCCAGACCGACCTTTTACGCCACAGCGTAAAGACGCTGCTTTGCAGATAAGGCGTTTCCAGCGGCGAAGAAGCGCCCTGCAGCTGGCTGTCTAACGTGTTTTCGTCTTCCAGCAGCTGAGCGATTTCCTGCGGGCCAAGCACGCCTTTCAGCTTGCCGTAGCTCAACACGGGAATGTAGTTAGAGGCCGATTTTTTGATCTCTACGCAGGCCTCATGGCGCGATTTTTCCGGCGTTAATGAGAAGCCCACGGTTCTCATCAGGTCGCTGAGCAACGCGTCTTTCTCCGCCTGCAGCAGTGATTTTACCGGCACGAGACCAAACAGGTGGCCATCGTCGTCGACCACAAATATCTGCGACGGGATCTGCTCATTTTTAATGCCCGAGCAGAATAACGCCCGCGCCTCAGCCACCGACGTACCCGGCGGTAAAGCGATGTAGTCCTGGCTCAGGTAAGCCAGCACGGTGTTTTGTGAATCTGAGGATGGCAGTTTGACGGATACGGCCAAAGAAGCGCGAGAGTGCGCTGAGGTATTAGTTGAAAAGGTCATGATTTTTCCCCGGTTACTGTTTTAAAAATAAACAGTCCTCATCCTGGGGCGAAGCAAGATATGAGAGTGCTGACGCTATCTCCATGTCTCGGTTTTAGCACTGTACAACGTATCCCCAAAAGCGGGGGAAGTTACCTGGGATTATACCTTCGCTCGATATAACCTGTCCTAATCTTGGGCGTCTCTCGACGTCGTCAGATCAGCAACCTATGTTTGTACAGGAGCCTCGCCTAACGAGATACTGCAAGTCTTCCGCGGCCTATAGTAGGGATTTAAACTGCGGGCGCAAGGCAAAGAACCTGCGCCGTTTAGGGTTTATTTATGCTTTGTTTCTGCTCAGTCGTAGAGTTTATCACCGGTAACCGCCGCGGCTCCTTTGCCCATGCCAAACCGCCGTACCGATTCCCGGACGCTCAGCTTACCGGCCAGCAGGATATTCACCACCGGAGACTCCGGGCGCATCAGGCGTTGCTGAAGCAGCTGAACCGCCGCCTCGCCCAGCTCATCCCTGGGGACATGAACAGAGGTTAAAGCCACGTCGTGGATTTCGGCCAGGTTGAAGCCGTCGATACTCATCACTGACATATCCTGCGGCACGCGCAGCCCGGCTTTTTGCAGGGCGCTAACCGCTCCCGCCGCCATAAAATCACCGCCAACTAACAGCGCGCCTGGCCAGGCCGGACGCGGCGTGGATGCCAGATAATCGCTGATTAGCGCCTCGCTCTCCTTGGCGGCAAAGCTTTGGGCGACCAGCAAATGGCGAGTCTCATCAAACGATAAATTACGGCAGCCCCACGCATCCCGAATCCCGGCAAGGCGCTGCTCCATGGTATAGCGACGCAGGCACATTAACGTCAAAACGCCTCTGTGCCCCATGTCGAAAAGGTAGTTTGCGGCAAATCGGCCCGTCATCAGGTGATCCGGCGCCACGCCTGACAGACGCATTTTGCGATCCTGGCAGTTAATCAGCACGCAGGGCTTGCCAAGATCCGCCGCTAAATCATGAATATGCGTATCATCAATGCCCAGCAGGATCGCCGCTTCGGTTTCCGGCTCGCTCATCTTGCTGAGAAAAAGTCCGGTATCGCTGTCATGCTCTTCCAGCGCACAATAGCGCAGCCTGGCGTCGTGAGGAGCCAGCGCCTTGCTTATCCCCTGCATCACCCGGTAGTAAAAAACGTCCAGCCGCTCATCAAACGCCCGGCGAGGTGCAAACACCACGAGGCTGTTCACCAGCAGCCTGCCATCGGCAATCCCCTGTAATACCCCCTTCTCTTTGGCGCAGGCCAATACCCGCTGCCGGGCCGACTCACTGGTGTTTCCCTTACCCGCCAGCACGCGGGAAACGGTGCTTATCGACAGCCCCGTTTGCGCCGCAATTTCGGCGATTTTTAGCGTTTTACTCATTTTGTGATCGACGCCCGTTTGTGAAATGAAAAAATTTTCATGACCGCTGACAGGCCATAGTGCCGGAAATTAGTCGTCATTTCCTCGCGCCAGATCGAGGTAGTGAAAATGTTTGCAAAAATTGCGCTATTGGTTGGCTGATAACTCAATTACGCTCCATTTTGTTGACCAAAAAGATTCACCATGAAAGCAAAATAAAAATTAAACACATATAAATCAAATAAATAAAAACAATTCATTGCCAAGGATAGTGGCATACCAATTCTACTAATTACCCTACAAGATGGAGTGAACTATGAGTCATGGCATCGATCAACCGATAACCGCCGTTAAGGCAGGACGCGTTTTCCGGCATTTGCGCTGGTGGGTTCTGGTTCTGTTCTTACTTGGCGTCACCGTCAACTACATCACCCGTAATGCGCTGGGGATCCTGGCGCCTGAACTGAAAACCTCGCTCGGAATTACCACCGAACAATACTCCTGGATCGTCGGCGCTTTTCAGCTGGCCTATACCCTGTTCCAACCGCTCTGCGGCTGGCTGATAGACGTGATTGGCCTGAAAATCGGCTTTCTGATCTGCGCCAGCATCTGGGCAGTCATGTGCATGCTGCATGCCGGAGCCGGAAGCTGGCTGCAGCTGGCTATTTTACGCTTCATGATGGGCGGCGCAGAGGCCGCCGCCCCCCCTGCCAACGCAAAAAT
>DWAA01000016.1:0-46750 GCA_018237865.1 Styx infernalis | reverse complement strand
CCTTCAACAACATAAAAAAACTTAATACAGCGAAAAACACAAACAAATATAGTTTATGTAATATATTTAAATATATTTTCTACAAATTTATTTGCGTATCTCGAAAACGGCTGTCACGAATTAGATGAAGTTTTATATTATCATAAGGTTTTGCTTTTTATAGTCCAACTATTTGTAAAAATAAAAACCATTTTAGATAAAAAAAAATTAATAATATTTATGATAGCGCCATCTCGTAAGTTTGTGGAGCTTGTTTTGTTGCCGATTGATTTTAATCAACTGTTACCTTAGGATTTTGTGGGATGACGCTATGAAAATACAAGCGAAGCTCTAAACATAAAATTATGTAAAAAATTTTACTTTAATCTTAAATTAAAAAGCAATTTTACATAACCTTCATAAAAATGAGACCGGTCCATAAGTGTGATGCCATAAATGGTTACTCTCTCATTTATTGTCGAGATTTATTAAATATTAGTTTAGATTATATTTTTATTGTGATAAATGGTAACTATTATAAAAAATAATTTAGGCAAACGTATAAAACATAACCCTACCACTAAACAAACGAAATAATAATAATGGATATATTACCATACATTATCCATATATTGTTGTTTATGATAGCAACTCATATTATCAATAACGACATTTGCAATTATCACTACTGATAAAAATAATACATGAAAGATTAAAAGTAATAGATTAAATCTTGTTTAGCACTAATTTATGTAACGACTTGTAAGGACTTAAATTTTTGTATATACGAACTTCAACATATTATCCCTAATCTAATGGTTAGCATAACTGACTACTAACCGTGGGATCTATTAAAAATTGTGGGACAAAAAAAGATGTTTGTTGTTGTTTAAATATTTAATTATATATTTTTCTGTGTATTAATATCTTGACCAGTAGGTAGACCTATAGCACAGGCAAAAACTAGCTATGTAGGTCGTGTGACTTTTTATTTTTTTGATTTGCAATGACAAACCCACCCCTATCCTATGCTCCTGCCCACTTCTCGGTACATGGAGCGAATCGCGGGTTCACGAGTTCTCGCGTAGCTCTTTACCCACACGTGCATTTTCTTGACCCCCTACAAGTCTCTTTGTCCTTGTCCCTTTTTATATATGTGAGCTTCAAATGGAGGCAAAATGTCTCATCACAATCACTTGGCGCCATCGGCAGCAGCTACACAGACTACAAATACTACTATAATAGATATAATAGTTAATACTATACTAGTACTAGACTATAGAAGCTTAAACCAGAACAGCTATGCTAACACATCGCTTTCCTCTTGCTGTGACAGGCACTTGCAAAAATCCTCAGCTCATTAAAGTTACCATCCATTGCCAACAGTTCCTCGTGATAGACATAGCCAGTGGTGACTGTTAGACTGATCTCGTTAAGTAGCGGGCTTTTTTTTGCCCGTCATTTGTGGACTATGCTTTAAAGGGTGATTCACTGACCAGGAGATGACGATGCTGTATCGCAACAGCCTGATGATGAGCGACCCGGCTTTCCCGACCGAACCCGTACCGGTTCCTGACCCGATCCCCAAACCGCAGCCTATCCCTGACCCGCCGACTGACCCGGATCCGAGGCCGATAATCGACCCTCCGGCGCATCATTGAAGCTTTCCCTCTCCGGGCGGAGAGGGAAGTAAGATTATTTAATTTCCAGAATATCCAGACGCTGCAGGGAGGCATCCGCGCCGTCTTCTTCCGGCTGCCAGCCAACCGGCTGCATCGGGATCTCTTCGCGATCGAACGCCAGATCGCCGCCGTTCACCACTTCTGAGCCGTGGGTAATACCCGCGAAATCAAACAGCTCGGTATCGCACAGGTGCGACGGCACAACGTTCTGCATGGCAGTAAACATGGTTTCGATGCGCCCCGGATAGCGTTTATCCCAGTCGCGAAGCATATCGGCTATCACCTGGCGCTGCAGGTTTGGCTGCGAACCGCACAGGTTACACGGAATAATCGGGTATTCGCGGGCGATGGCAAAGCGCTCAATGTCTTTCTCGCGGCAGTAGGCCAGCGGGCGAATAACGATATGTTTGCCGTCGTCGCTCATCAGCTTCGGTGGCATACCCTTCATCTTGCCGCCGTAAAACATGTTCAGGAACAGCGTTTGAAGAATATCGTCGCGGTGGTGGCCCAGCGCGATTTTAGTACAGCCCAGTTCGGTGGCGGTACGGTACAAAATGCCGCGACGCAGGCGTGAACAAAGAGAGCAGGTGGTTTTGCCTTCCGGGATCTTGTCTTTAACGATGCCGTAGGTGTTCTCTTCAACAATTTTGTACTCAACGCCGATGCTGTCCAGATAAGCCGGCAGTATGTGTTCAGGGAAGCCCGGCTGTTTCTGGTCGAGGTTCACCGCCACGAGGCTAAAGCTGATCGGCGCGCTTTGCTGGAGGTTACGCAGGATCTCCAGCATGGTGTAGCTGTCTTTGCCGCCGGAAAGGCAAACCATAATACGGTCGCCGTCTTCAATCATGTTGTAATCGGCAATCGCTTCACCTACGTTGCGGCGCAGGCGTTTTTGTAATTTGTTCAGGTTGTACTGTTCTTTTTGAGTGGTCATGAAAGTCTCGGGCTCTGAATCCAACACGCGCTGCGTGTCATGCTGGCGTGTATGGTACGGATTGCGGCGGCGAATGCCAGCAGGATTTACGGTCATGCCGCCCCCATCGACTATGCTTTATTGGGTTTAACACAATTCATAGAGACGAGGAGTGGAGTTTATGACCTTCGTAAAGACGAAAGATGGCGTCAATATTTTTTATAAAGACTGGGGACCGAAAGAAGCTCAACCGATTGTTTTTCATCATGGCTGGCCGTTAAGCGCCGATGACTGGGATAACCAGATGCTGTTTTTCTTAGGCGAGGGCTTCCGGGTTATCGCGTTCGACCGTCGCGGGCATGGCCGTTCTGACCAGGTCAGCGAGGGGCATGATATGGATCATTATGCTGCGGATGCCTCGGCGGTGGTCGAACATCTGGATCTGAAAAATGCCGTACATGTGGGGCACTCTACCGGCGGCGGTCAGGTGGCTCGCTATGTGGCCAAATACGGGCAGCCTCAGGGGCGCGTGGCGAAAGCCGTATTAGTCAGCGCCGTGCCGCCGCTGATGGTGAAAACGGCGAACAACCCCGGAGGAACGCCGATTGACGTTTTTGACGGCTTCCGTAAGGCGCTGGCGGCAAATCGCGCGCAGTTTTACCTTGATGTCGCCTCTGGTCCGTTTTACGGCTTTAACCGGCAGGGGGCCGAGGTCTCAGAGGGGAGCATTCGGAACTGGTGGCGACAGGGCATGGCCGGCAGCGCAAAAGCACACTACGACGGTATTAAAGCGTTTTCAGAAACCGATCAAACGGACGATCTGAAGGCCATCACCGTTCCCGTCTTAGTCCTGCAGGGCGATGACGATCAGGTTGTGCCTTACAAAAATGCGGCCACCCTGCAGGACAAGCTGCTCAGCAACAGTACGCTGCATATCTATCCCGGCTATCCTCACGGAATGCATACCACGCATGCCGATACTATTAATGCGGATATCCTGAAATTTATCCGCAGCTAATAGCGTGTTATCAGGGGAGGCGAAGGCTTCCCCTCGTATTTCCCTGCTTATATACCCGATGCTAAAGACGACAGCGCCGCCATCGCCGACTCGGTGTCCTTATGGGCAACGAAAATATGGTCGTGGTAGTAACCCGCCACGACGTTACAGCTGATCCCCTTATTGGCCAGCGCACGTGAAAATGCGGCGGTAAGGCCGACTGCGGCGAGGGATGAGTGAATTTTCAGGGTGATCCAGCTGGCGACATAGTCATAGCTTACGGCGTGCTTATCTGCCAGGTCCTGGGGAAGTACCAGCGTAACGCCTTCCGACTCACGCACGGTCACAATGGCGGCGTCTTTTAATTCCGCAGAAGGTGCCGCTAAAGTACAAAACACATATTTCCCTGGATTAAGCTCGGGGGCAGCATTGCTAAGCAGGATTTGAAGGTTATTTTCGCCAGCCATGTATCGGTCTCCTTTAAGTGATTGAAGACGGATTAAATAGCGTTTTAGAGATAAATAAAAATTAAAAAATATGCTTCTACATTAGCTGCGCTAATGAAAGGCGGTGCGATCTTTACGCACCGCCCACGCTTATTTCCCGCTCAGCATCTGCCAGAGAAACTCCTCGATCATCGCCTGATGGGAAGCCGTCTGGCTATTTTCCGGCGCGCTGCCGTGGCCCGCGTCGGTTTCCTCATACAGCCAGACCTTGTCGTGTCCTTGCTGCTGCATACGCGCCACCATCCTGCGGGCGTGAGCCGGGCTGACCCGGTCATCCTGGGTGCCGGTAGTAAACAGCGTTGGAGGGTAATCCACGTCGGCGGATACTTTGTCGAACGGCGAGTAGCGCAGCAGCCACTCACGCTCTTCGGCAATTTCCGGGTCGCCGTATTCGGCAATCCATGATGCACCCGCCAGCCAGCGGGGGTAGTTCAGCATATCCAGAAGCGGGACCTCGCACACCAGCGCACCAAAAAGCGCAGGGTAGTCGGTGAGCATATTGCCAATTAGCAGGCCACCGTTGCTGCCGCCCTGGGCCGCAAGCCGGGCCGGGCTGGTGATTTTGCGCGCCACCAGGTCGGTTGCGACGGCGGTAAAATCTTCCCAGGCGCGATGGCGGTGCTGTTTGAGCGCAGCCTGGTGCCACGCCGGGCCATATTCGCCGCCGCCGCGAATGTTAGCGACAACGTAGACGCCGCCTTTTTGCAGCCACGTCGCGCCCTTTGATCCGAGGTAGTAAGGCGTTAAAGAAACTTCGAATCCGCCGTAGCCGTACAGCAGCGTCGGGTTGTCGCCGGAAAGCGTTAACGCTTTGGCCGCGACCTGGAAATAGGGAATACGCGTGCCGTCCTGAGACAGGGCAAAGTGCTGCGTCACGTTAAATGCCGCGGCGTCAAAGCAGGTCGGATCCTGTTTAACGAGGCTGAGCGTATCGTTGTCCAGATCGCCATAGCTGAGGCTGTGCGGCTGCAGAAAACCCTGGCTGACTAGCCGGTAGCGGTTGCTTTCATCATCAATGCCGTCGGCAGAGACGTTGGTGAAATCAGGCAGCTCCAGCGTTTTCACGCAGTGGCGTTGCCCGTTTTCGATCCTGATAAAGTCGACTTTTTCGACGGCGTCCTGGCTCAGGTTAAGCAGGAGATAGTCACGGGTCGAGCCGTAGCCTTGCAGCGTGGTGCGTGAGTTTGGCGTGAAAAGCGGAATGAAATTGCGCTCACCCCGCTGAAAATCAGCTGAATCAATAGCCAGCAAGGCACCTGCGGGCCAGACCGTCTGGTCTATTTGCCAGTCGGAGGTTAGCGTGACCAGCAGCCAGTCTTTAAAAAATCCGCAGGAGGCATCTTCCGGGACGGCAATAAGCGTCAGCGTGTTCTGGCCGGTCAACAGCCAGGTTTGCCCGCGGTAAAAATCTTTGCTGCAGTGCACCAGGTCTCGTTCAAAGCCGGGGGTATCGTCATGCCAGGCTGAAACGGCCATATCCGTTGCTTCACCTGCGTAAATCAGCGGTGCCTCCTGCGGCGATGTACCGCGAACCCAGCGATGAGCGCAGCGAGGATAGCCGGAGGTGGTGAGCGTTTCGTCACCGGCGTCCAGCGCGAGCAGAAGGGTATTCTCATCCACCCAGCTTACCGAGCTTTTGCTTTCCGGCAGGAAAAAACCGTCGCGAATAAACGTTTTATTCACCAGATCGAATTCACGAATTTCACAGGCATCGCCGCCGCTGGATAAAAAGATCAGCGCGCGCGAGTAGTCAGGGTGAAGCAGGTCTGCACCGTGGTAGCTCCAGTTCGCGCCTTCGTCTTCATTCAGGCGATCGATATCCAGCACCGTTTCCCATTCCGGCGTTGCCGTCAGATAAGACGCTTCTGAAGTGCGCCGCCAGATGCCTCGTGGATGCTCGTCATCCTGCCAGAAGTTATAGATCGTCTCGCGGTAATGGCTTCCCCAGGGGATGTTGGTTTTATCGTCAAGCGTCCGCAGGATAGTGTCCCGCATCTGCTGAAAACGCTCTCCTTTGGCGAATCTGTCCGTGGTGCGCTGGTTTTGTTTTTCCACCCAGCTTAGCGCCGCGGCATCCTGCGGGACTTCGAGCTGGTCGAGCAAATCCTGAATTTCTGGCTGTGTCATCACGCATCCTTTTGTTGGGTAACGGGCCTGCTGTTGACCCTATCACTATGCTCTTTCCATTACACCTGAAGGCTTCTGGGGTTTCTGCCTACACGCTCGAATTTTTTCATTTGCAAAACGAATGGCTTAGCAAAAGTACGTGCTTTCTCGCTTGAACTGACTTTTTCATACCTATACTGTATATATAAACAGTATTTGTATTGGGCGATATTATGAATCTTCTCAAACCAGCGGCGCATACTCCTGACGCTTCCTTTCCCCTCTTTGGCGACCTGGTGCAGTGTGGTTTCCCGTCACCGGCTCAGGATTATGTTGAGCAGCGTATCGATCTGAATAAGCTGCTGGTGCGCAATCCTGGCGCGACTTACTTCGTGAAAGCGGCGGGGGACTCGATGGTGGAAGGCGGAATAGGCGAAGGGGATTTGCTGATCGTTGACAGTTCAAGAACGGCGTCGCAGGGCGATATCGTGATTGCGGCTATAGACGGCGCCTTTACCGTCAAGCGCCTCCAGCTTCGCCCTACGGTGATGCTGCTGCCGATGAACAGCGCCTGGTCACCGATTCCGGTGACCGCTGAAGCACCGCTCGATATCTTCGGCGTCGTCACCTTTATCATCAAAGCGGCGAGCTAAGTATGTTTGCGCTGGTAGATGTGAACAGCTTTTACGCCTCGTGTGAAACGGCCTTTCGCCCCGATCTGGCAGGGAAGCCGATTGTGGTGTTGTCCAATAACGACGGATGCGTTATATCACGCTCCGCCGAAGCCAAGCCCTTCGTGAAAATGGGGGAGCCCTTTTTTAAGCAAAAAGAGACGCTCAGGCGGCAGGGCGTGCTGACGTTTAGCAGCAACTACGAGCTTTATGCCGACATGAGTGAGCGGGTGATGGGCGTGCTTGAAGAGCTATTGCCCAGGGTTGAGGTTTACTCCATTGACGAGGCATTTTGTGATTTAACGGGCGTCAGCAATTGCTACAACCTGAAGGCGTTTGGGCTGTCCGTTCGCGAGGCAATTCTCCAGCGTACTCATCTGACGGTGGGTGTGGGTATCGCGCCGACAAAAACGTTGGCTAAGTTGGCTAACCACGCGGCAAAAATGTGGCCGGAGAGAACCGGCGGCGTGGTCGATTTATCCCGCCCGAAGCATCAGCGCTGGCTTATGGCACAGCTGCCCGTCGGGGAGGTCTGGGGCGTGGGGCGGCGAATGTCGAAAAAGCTCGACGGCATGGGCATCAAAACGGTGCTGCAGCTTGCCGATGCGGATATCCGCTTTATTCGCAGGCATTTCAGCGTGGTGCTGGAAAGAACGGTGCGCGAGCTGCGCGGTGAGTCATGCCTTGAAATGGGAGAGTTTGCGTCAGCTAAGCAGGAAATCATCTGCAGCCGCTCGTTTGGGGAACGTATTACCGAGTATGAGGATATGCGTCAGGCCATCAGCAGCTATGCTGGCCGGGCGGCGGAAAAGCTGCGGGCTGAGCATCAATATTGCCGCGTGATTTCTGCTTTTGTGAAAAGCAGCCCGTTTGCCGTGAATGAAGCCTACTACGGCAACTGCTCGTCCGTCTCGCTGCTCATCCCCACGCAGGACAGCAGGGATATTATTCAGGCCGCAATGCAGGGCCTGGATGCTATCTGGCAGAAGGGACATCGCTATCAGAAAGCGGGCGTAATGCTGGGGGACTTCTTTAGCCAGGGCGTGGCGCAGTTTGATTTGTTCGACAACAGCGTGCCGCGTCTTAACGGCGAAAAGCTGATGACCGTTCTGGATCTCCTGAATAAAAAGCAGGGCAAAGGGACACTCTATTTTGCCGGCCAGGGAATACAGCAGCCGTGGGCGATGAAGCGTGAAATGCTGTCGCCGCGCTATACCACGCGCTATGCCGATCTGCCCGTAGCGCGAGTTTGCTGATGTTTCGGGCGGCAGTGAGATAGTTACCCTGCTGAACTTTTTTTTACCTGCCCTGTCAATATCACAGCAAGAGCTATTGGAGAGTGTTACGAAGTGAAAGGATTTTTGACGGCATTAATACTCATTGCCAGCTTCCTGATTGGCTGCGCGATGTACTACAAAGTGGGCTGCTGGTTTGAAGATGACATCATCAATTTTTATGCCGGAGACGAAGGCTAAAGGGCAGGGTAACAACGCAGGGTGCCCGCATTATTACCCGGCGGCTTAGCCTTTAAAGACCGAAAATTTTTTGGTCACCTGCTTAAGCTTCTCGGTTTCGCCGTAAAGCGCAATGCCCACGAAGTCGAGGTCAGCGAAGGGCGTTTCGAGAGTGTCTTTGATTTGCTGTTTGGAAGAGTGAGAAAGCATCGTGGTGGTGAAGAAGTTATACAGCACGCCGGCTTCCCGGCATTTCTCGAGCGCCGTCGCCAGCTGGCTGCTGTTCTTAGACTGAAGCACAACCACCGGATAATGGTTCATGTAGGCACTTAAGCCGCTTTCCCGGTTAGGGTAATCATGAAATTTAGGCTCATCTGCTTTTAGCATAATGCCGCAGCAAAGGTGGCCAACGGCGTTCATCTGCACGCTGATGTCGGCGTTACGGTTCACAATGACATAAAGCTTATAGTCATTATCTTCGAACATTCTGGCTCCTTGTCTGCCATTAAGCACGCCCTCCGATTTAGCTTAGGGCGCAAAGCAAAAGCATAGTAATCATTTTTTTATCCGGCTTCTTGTTTGCGATCAATCTTTAAGCCGTGATTTATCTGAGTAAAGGCGTTCAAATAACCTTCGTTATAGATTATTTTATATAGCGATAAACAAGGAGAACGAATGGAACTTTACGTCTTTTATGTGGGCGGCAATGCCGGAAAATCCAATATCGAAGTGCATGACGTCCAGTTTGTGGCCGCAGAGAAGCCAGAAGATGCCTGGCCTGCGCTGCGGGCTGCCTGGTTTGGTGACAAGGATAAAATTCATATCGACGGCTTTGCAAAACTGCGCTGGGCCGACGGCTACCGCATCAGCCTTTCAGATAAGCCCGTTGAGCAGGCGCAAAAACTCTTCTTCGTGAACGTTGGCGGCTACAGCCCGAAGACGCTGGCAGAGCTTCATGAGTTTGACTTCTTCGTGGCTGAAAGCGTGGCGCAAGCAAAAGAGAATGCCATCGCCAGCCTGCTGGTGAACAGCGTCCAGCAGCACAAAGACAACCTTAAAGACGTCGATGACTGCCTGCTGTTAGAAAGCGTCGGAAATTACTTTATCCGACTCGAAAAAGCAGAGCAGGGCGAACGCTTCAGGCCGGAATGGCAGGGGTATTTGCCGATCGGTGAATAGCCGGCGTTATCCCTGATAGAAAAGCGGCACCCTATCTGAAGGGGCCGTTTTTTATTGTTTAGTCCGTCAATGCCGCAAAATGGATAAACTCACGCCTGAATCACGCGAATCTGCTAGCATACGCGCCTGCCCGTTATTATTAAGAGAAGACCATTGTGACCGCTTTTTCCGCACTGAACGCTTTACCTGAAGCACAACTCGCCAACCTTAGCGAACTGGGGTATCTCGACATGACGCCCGTTCAGGAAGCGGCCTTGCCCGCCATTCTGGCCGGAAAAGATGTCCGTGCGCAGGCAAAAACCGGCAGCGGCAAAACGGCTGCTTTCGGCCTTGGCCTGCTGCAGCATATTGATGCCAGCCAGTTTTTAACCCAGTCGCTGGTGCTATGCCCGACGCGCGAGCTGGCCGACCAGGTGGCTAAAGAGCTGCGCCGCCTGGCGCGCTACATGTCGAATATTAAAATTTTGACCCTGTGCGGCGGCCAGCCGTTCGGCGTACAGCGCGACTCGCTGCAGCATGCGCCGCATATTATTGTTGCCACGCCAGGCCGCCTGCTGGATCACCTGAAAAAAGAAACGGTGAAGCTGGATGCCCTGCAAACGCTGGTGCTGGACGAAGCCGACCGTATGCTGGATATGGGCTTTGCCGACGCTATCGACGAGGTGATTGCCCACGCGCCGGTAAAACGCCAGACGCTGCTTTTCTCCGCCACATGGCCAACTACCATTGCCGCCATCAGCGGTCGGGTTCAGCGCGATCCGCAAACTATCGAGATCGATACCGTTGATGAACTCCCGTCGGTGGAGCAGCAGTTCTATGAAGTCTCGCGCGGCGGCAAAATTGGCCTGCTGCTGGCGTTGCTGAGTAAACATCAGCCCGCATCTTGCGTGGTGTTCTGCAATACCAAAAAAGATTGCCAGGCCGTTTGTGATGCGCTGAACGAGCGTAACCAAAGCGCGTTAGCGCTGCACGGCGATATGGAACAGCGCGACCGCGACCAGACGCTGGTGCGTTTTGCTAACGGCAGCAGCCGCGTGCTGGTGGCAACGGACGTTGCGGCGCGCGGGCTGGATATTAAAGCGCTGGAAATGGTCATCAACTACGAGCTGTCGTGGGATCCGGAAGTACACGTTCACCGCATTGGCCGTACCGCGCGTGCGGGGCAAAGCGGGCTGGCGGTCAGCTTCTGTGCGCCGGAAGAAGCGCAGCGTGCAAGCGTATTGGCAGACATGCTGAATCTTTCGCTGAAATGGCAGCAGATGCCGTCCGGCGTCTCCGTGAAGCCGCTGGAAGCGGAAATGGCGACGCTGTGCATTGACGGCGGTAAGAAAGCCAAAATGCGTCCGGGCGATATTCTGGGCGCGTTGACCGGCGATATGGGGCTGGAAGGCGCGGACATCGGTAAAATCGACGTCCACCCCATCCACGTTTATGTTGCGGTGCGCCAGTCCGTGGCGCGTCACGCGTGGAAACAGCTGCAGCAAGGGAAAATCAAAGGCAAGTCGGTGAAGGTTCGCCTGCTTAAGTAAACCGCTTTCCTCAATGCCTTTATTCCCACCTCTCCCTTCCAGGGAGAGGGCCGGGGTGAGGGTAATTCCCCCTGATTACTCGCTAACCTTCTCTGCTTTGCCCGCAAGCTGCGCCAGGAAATCGTAGCGCTTCTGCAAATCTGCTGCGGCATCTTTCCATAGCTGCTCGGCGACCTCCGGCTGCTGGGCATTCAGGCGGCGGAAACGCTGTTCCTTCATCAACGTATCGGCCAGCGCATCGGACGGTGGACGTGAGTCCAGCGCCAGCGGCAGCTTGCCTTCGTCCGCGCGGCGCGGGTCGAAGCGGTAGAGCGGCCAGAAGCCGGTAGCGGTCAGCTGACGCATCTGATCGTGGCTCAGCGCCAGATCGTAACCATGCTCTTCGCAAGGGCTGTAGGCGATGATCAACGACGGGCCAGGATAGGCTTCCGCCTCCTGAATCGCTTTCATCGTCTGGTTCAGCTGTGCGCCCAGCGAAATCTGCGCGACGTACACGTGGCCGTACATCATCATGCTGACGCCCAGATCTTTACGCGCTTTGCGCTTGCCGTGCTCGCCGAACTTGGTGACGGCGCCCAGCGGCGTCGCTTTTGAAGCCTGTCCTCCGGTATTGGAATAGCACTGCGTATCCAGCACCAGAATATTGACGTTCTCGGTCAGGCTCAGCACGTGGTCGAGGCCGCCAAAGCCGATATCGTAAGCCCAGCCGTCGCCGCCAATCAGCCAGATGGATTTCTCCACCAGCGCATCGGCGTCGGTGACCAACTGACGAGCATCCGCATCGTCTACGTCGGCCAGATGCTTACGCAGCTCGGCAACCTGTTCGCGGCGAACTTCCGGCGTGGCTTCGGCGTGAAGCTGCTCGTTAAGCTCAGCAGGGAGTTTATCGGCAAACTGCCCCAGCAGACGCATGACGCGGGCGCGGTGCTGATCCACTGTCAGGCGGAAGCCCAGGCCAAACTCGGCGTTATCCTCAAACAGCGAGTTGGCCCACGCAGGCCCACGGCCGTTGGCGTCGGTGGTGTACGGCGTGGACGGCAGGTTACCGCCGTAAATAGACGAGCAGCCGGTGGCGTTAGCGATAAGCATGCGGTCGCCGAACAGCTGGGTCAGGATTTTAATATACGGTGTTTCACCGCAGCCGGAGCAGGCGCCGGAATACTCGAACAGCGGTGTTAACAGCTGCGAGGTACGAATGTCGATACGCTCCAGGCTGGCACGGTCGATTTCCGGCAGCGCGAGGAAGAAATCATAGTTTTCTTTTTCCTCTTCAACGTGCTCAAGGCGGGACATCATATTGATGGCCTTGATTTCCGGGTTCTGACGGTCTTTCGCCGGGCAAACTTCCACGCACAGGTTACAGCCGGTGCAGTCTTCCGGCGCCACCTGCAGCACGTATTTCTGGCCGCGCATATCGCGGGACTTCACGTCCAGAGACTGCAGGGCTTCCGGTGCGTCTTCCATTGCTTCAGGCTGAACCACTTTGGCACGGATAGCCGAGTGTGGGCAGGCCGCGACGCAGTGGTTGCACTGGGTACAGATATCCGGCTTCCAGATAGGAATTTCTTCGGCAATGTTGCGTTTTTCCCACTGCGTGGTGCCCATCGGCCAGGTGCCGTCGGGCGGCAGTGCGGAAACCGGCAGGGCATCGCCAAGACCGGCGAGCATGGCGGCGGTAACGGTCTTCACAAAATCAGGCGCGGCGTCTGACACCACAGGAGGGCGCATCGCGCTTTCCGGGTTGACCGGCTGCAGCGGTACTTCGGCGAGGGAATCACGAGCCAGCGCCAGCGCCTGCCAGTTACGCTCGACTATTTCCGTCCCTTTACTGCTGTAGCTTTTGGCAATTGCACCCTGCAGCTCAGCCAGCGCGGTATCGCCCGGTAGGATCTGCGTCAGGTGGAAGAACGCCATCTGCATCACGGTATTGATGCGGGCGCCAAGATGACATTCACGGGCGATCTTCGCCGCGTTGATAACATACAGGCGCGCCTGTTTCTGGTTTAGCACTGCCTGAACTTCCTGCGGCAGGCGGCTCCACACTTCGTCAGCTGCATAAGGCGTGTTCAGCAGGAAAATACCGCCGGGCTTCAGGCGCTCGGCCATCTGGTACTTGTCGATAAACTGCAGCTGGTGACAGCCAACGAAATCGGCTTTCTCAATCAGATAGGTTGAGTTGATAGGTTGTTCGCTGACGCGCAGGTGTGAAACCGTCAGGCCACCGGCCTTTTTGGAGTCATAAACAAAGTAGCCCTGGGTAAACCACGGCGTGGAGTTGCCGATGATCTTGATGTTGTTTTTGGTGGCCGAGACGCTACCGTCGCTGCCCAGACCATAAAACAGCGCTTCCAGTTTTGCGCGGTTAGGCAGGGTGTTTTCCGGTAACGGTAGCGAAAGGTTGGTCACGTCGTCGTAAATGCCCACGGTGAAGCGTGGGCGAGGTTTGTCTTCGCTCAGCTCGTTAAAAATAGCCAGCACGCATTCCGGGCCGAACTCTTTTGACGACAGCCCGTAGCGGCCGCCGATGACGCGAGGCAGCGTTTCACGGTCGCCGCGGCTCACGGCTTCGGCAAGCGCGGTCATCACGTCGAGATACAGCGGCTCGGCGAGGGCGCCGGGCTCTTTAGTTCGATCGAGCACCGCAATCTGACGCGCGGTTTGCGGCAGAACGGCAAGCAGATGTTGAGCGGAGAAGGGACGGAACAGGCGAACTTTCAGCACGCCGACTTTTTCGCCGTGGGTCAGAAGCTCGTCAACAACCTCTTCGCAGGTGCCGACGGCGGAGCCCATCACGATAATCACGCGTTCGGCCTCAGGATGGCCGTAATACTCAAACGGACGGTAGCTGCGCCCGGTGGTCGAAGCAAAGTCGTTCATCGACTGTTCAACGTGAGCGTAAACTGCATTGTACCAGGGGTTGGTCGCTTCACGAGACTGGAAATAGGTATCCGGGTTAGCCGAGGTCCCTCGAATCACCGGATGTTCCGGGTTCAGGGCGCGAGCGCGATGCTCGTCGATCTCTTTTTGCGGCAGCAGGCTACGAAGGGTGTCGTCTGCCAGCGGCACGATTTTGTTAATTTCGTGCGAAGTGCGGAAGCCGTCGAAGAAGTGAATAAACGGCACGCGACTTTTCAGCGTCGCGATGTGCGAAATCAGCGCGAAGTCTTGTGCTTCCTGTACGCTGCTGGCGCACAGCATGGCGCAGCCGGTCTGACGGATAGCCATCACGTCCGAGTGGTCGCCAAAAATGGAAAGTGCGTGGGTGGCCACGGTACGCGCGGCAACGTGGAGAACAAAAGGCGTCAGCTGGCCTGCAAGCTTGTAAAGCGTCGGGATCATCAGCAGTAAACCCTGTGATGACGTAAACGACGTGGACAGCGCGCCGGTTTGTAGCGCCCCGTGCACTGCGCCAATCGCACCCGCCTCTGACTGCATCTCGACGACGCGGGGCGTGTCACCCCAGACGTTTTTTCTGCCGTCGCCGGACCAGGCATCGGCCTGTTCTGCCATCGTTGAGCTGGGGGTAATAGGATAGATGGCAATTACTTCGCTGGCACGAAACGCCACGGAGGCGACTGCACCGTTGCCGTCGATAGTGATCATAAGACACCCTTACATTGCGCAAAATAAAGGGACCCGCCTGCTTGCCTTGAGTCCCGTAATAACCCCCAATTATAGTACGTCCATCTATCTGCTTGAAGTTGCTGAACCTCCGAGTGCACAAATTGATCCAGGCATAGCGTGAAGCGTGGGTGAAATGTGTTACCTGAATATCTTATGGCGATTAAGAATTTGTAACGCAGGGCAGATGCGGTATGGATAACGCTTTCTCAGAAGAAGGCGGCAAAATGTCTACAGGATCGTTAACAGCGCTTGCGGAAGCGCTATCGGATGTCTGGCGCTCACGGCGACTTGGGCAAATTGGGCAGGCGAATATCAAACTGATTAAAATGGGCGGCGAGGGTATCCCTAATGAGTCCCATGCCGGGTTTGAAGAATTACTGGTGGTGATTGAAGGGCAAATGACGCTGGTGGTGAACGAGACAACCTTCTTGCTGGAGGCAGGGGATTATTATCTGGTGCCCAAAGAGGCGGTGCATCGCGTGCTGCCGGGCAGTCACGGCACGCTGCTCCTCATCGACAAAGAGCCATATTGAACAGGGCGGTAAGAAAATTCCGATGTTTTGGTTTAAAAAGTGATCTAAGCCACATAAAGCAACACACTTTATTGCTTCGTGCTCTCGACGCAGCGAGAACCATGCGCCATTATGCAAAGGTTTTGCATATTAATACGGGAGAGAGAATCCATGCGCGCTGCGTTTTTAGCCGGTTGTGCCGCACTGTTATTATCAGCATGCAGTAATGAACCCCCTCAACAGGCCACTGCGGCCCACATACCCCCAGGCCTCAGGGCCGCGATGTCAAGCCAGGGCGAAGCGAACTGTGCGATGATTGGTGGAACGATGAGCGTTGCGCGTCAGCTGGACGGCAGTGCGATGGGCATGTGTGCCATGCCGAACGGCAAACGCTGTAGCGAGAACTCGCTTGCCGCTGGCACCTGTGGAAGCTACTGATTAATTAACCAGATCGGCCAGTTTGTACGTCAGCGTGTGCTGGCCGCTTTTTAACACCAGCTGCTGGTTTGCCAGAGAAACGTTGGCACCGGCGGTCAGCATGTCATTGATCCGGTGATCCAGGTCGTTAAGCTGCGGCTCAATGCAGAGCATCATCGTCATGCCCAGCCCTTTCACCTTCAGCGTATTGTTCTCAAGCGTCGCCTGGCCCATAAAGCGGTTACACATCGCACCAGAAATATGCATATTCTCACCGAAGCTCAGCTCAGGGGCGCGTTTGTTGTTTTTAACGTCCAGAGGCTTGCCGTCCACGCTCTCCAGCACAAAACGGTGGTGCTGCAAATCTTGTGCAGTCACGGCACCTTTATCCGCCGGCTGGGCGCAGCCTGCCAAAACAATGCTTGCCAGCATCAGTGAAGCAAACTTTTTCATCTCTTCTCCCTAAGGTTTATGTGTCATCAATGAAGGGGCGCCACTTTCGCAGGATGTGGCGCATGAATCAGTAAGGATATTCTTAAAATCAACCCTCTTCCTGCGGGAAGAGGGCGATCAATCAGTTAATTTGGTTCGGGCAAGGTTCGCCTTTTTCCAACTGGCGCAGGTTTTCAAGCGTAGTTTCTGAAATGCCGATCAGCGCCTCCGCCGTCAGAAACGCCTGGTGGCCGGTAAACAGCACGTTGTGGCAGGCGGAAAGGCGACGGAACACATCGTCCTGAATCACATCGTTAGACTTATCTTCAAAGAACAGATCGCGCTCGTTCTCGTACACGTCCATACCCAGCGCGCCGATTTTTTGATGCTTCAGGGCATCGATCGCGGCCTGGGAATCAATCAATCCACCGCGGCTGGTGTTAATCACCATAACGCCGTCTTTCATTTGATCAAAAGCGCTTTGGTTCAGCAGGTGGTAGTTTTCCGGCGTCAGCGGGCAGTGCAGGGAAATAATGTCGGACTGCGCGAACAGCGTTTCGAGATCGACATACTCCACGCCTAAATCCAGCGCAGCGGCGCTTGGGTAGGGATCAAACGCCAGCAGACGCAGGCCAAACCCTTTCAGGATCCGCAGCGCGGCAACGCCAATTTTACCGGTGCCGATGACGCCAGCGGTTTTGCCGTGCATGGTAAACCCGGTTAACCCTTCAAGAGAGAAGTTAGCGTCACGGGTACGCTGATAGGCGCGATGGATGCGGCGATTAAGGCACATCATCATCCCAACCGCGTGCTCGGCGACGGCCTCCGGCGAATAGGCAGGAACGCGAACAACCGGCATATCCAGCTCTTTTGCCGCGTCTAAATCGACGTTATTAAAACCAGCACAGCGCAGCGCGATAAACTTAACGCCATGTTTTTTTAGCTCTTCCAGCACCGGGCGACTACCATCATCATTAACGAAAATGCACACGCCGTCGCAGCCGTTGGCGTTTTTGGCCGTTTTTTCGCTCAGCAGGAAGTCAAAAAATTCAAGATCAAAGCCATACTCCTGGTTAACCTGCTCCAGATACTTTTTGTCGTACTGTTTTGTGCTATAAACCGCAAGTTTCATAAGACTTATCTCCAGAAAGGGTTGGTTCTAAAATTATCATGCTTAAAATAATCATACAATTTATAAACTGAAATTTTAACGACAGGTGACTATTTCACTTTCCAGGCAGACTATGCTTAATGCAGCCGCTGCCTTCACGCCCGGCCTGAATCGTGCCAGAATAATGACATATTTCGGCTTAAATTGTCGCTGAATCAGGATATTAACCACCCATGAAGGGTAAATACAAAGCCGCTCTCGCCCTGCTGCTTGCGCTCATTTTACTGCCGCTATCGCTGCTGCTGACGGTGGCCCATTGGCTGCCGACGCTTGCCGGTATCTGGCTGCCTCAGGGAACGCGTATCGCCATGGAGGCCAGCCCGCGCCTGCACAACGGGGCGATTGTGATTCCCGATCTTCGCTACCTCGCCGGGGAGTGCGAGCTTGCAAGCTTAAAGGATGCGACCCTCAGCCATCCGAGCCGCTGGCGTCTGCATCTCGCCGCACTCAACCTGAACCCCGACTGTATCAGCAAAATCCCGGCGGAAGACTCTGCGCCTGCCGCGCCGCGTACCCTTAAAGAATGGCAGAAAATGCTGCCGAACACCTGGCTGACTATCGACCAGCTCAACGTAACCCCGTGGCTGCAATATGCCGGTGCGCTGCATCTTTCACTCACGCCGCAGCAGCAACAGCTGGATTATCAGGGTAAATTACTCACGCTTTCCGCCACCCTCAAAGGGCAAAATCTGCGGGTCAGTGAACTGAAGGCTGCGGCGTTTGAAGGGCTTCCGCCGCTTGAGCTGGTTGGTGACTTAACGCTGCCGTTAGTGCCTGATGGTCTGCCAACGGACGGTCAGGTTGCGACGCAGCTGCAAATTCCGCAGGAGCCGGACAGGCTGAACGTGGCCCTTAACTGGCACGCAAACGCAGGGACGTTGACGGTGAAAAAATCGCAAGGCGATGAGGCACCGCTGCTGAACATTCCCTGGCGCCTGAGCGAAAAGGTTTTTGACATTGAAGCCGGGCAGTGGCGCTGGCCTTATGCAGGTTTTCCGCTGGGCGGCGGGGTGACGCTGAAGGTCGATAACTGGCAGGACGGTCTGGATAATGCGGTATTTACCGGACGCATGAACGTGCTGACCCAGGGCACGGCCGGGAAGGGCAACGCCGTGTTAAACATCGGCCCCGGCAAACTCAGCCTGACCGACAGCGCCTTGCCGCTGCAGCTCACCGGCGAGGCGAAGCAGGATCGGCTGATTTTCTACGCGGTGCTGCCGGGGCAGCTGACGGGGGCATTGGCCGACCCGGCGCTGTTGTTCCAGCCTAGAGCGCTGCTGCGTTCTCGCGGGCGGCTCATTGAAACCCTGAACATTGATGACGTGCGCTGGCCGCTGGCGGGTGTTCGCGTCTCCAGTAAAGGCGTGGACGGCAGGCTGCAGGCCATTTTACGCGCTCACGATAACGAAATGGGGGCCGTTGAGCTTCATCTTGACGGCAGGACGAACGACTTCTTGCCGGACGCGGGGCTCTGGCAGTGGCGCTACTGGGGTAAAGGCACCTTCAGGCCGATGCAGGCCAAATGGGACGTGCGTGGTTTTGGCGAGTGGCGGGATAGCGCCATTGAGCTGAGTTCGCTGTCGACCGGCTTCGATAAGCTTCAGTACGGATCGATGCTGATGTCGAAACCTCGTCTGGTGCTGGACAACCCCCTTCGCTGGGAACGAGACAAGCAAAAAGAGATCTTTAACGGCGACTTCTCGCTCGATGCGGGCGCAACGACCTTTAGCGGCGGCAGCACGTTGCCGCCCTCAACGCTCAAGTTCAGCGTTGAGGGGCAAAATCCAACGTCGTTCCTGTTCAAAGGCAACCTGCATGCCGGGAAGATTGGCCCGGTGCGCGTTGTTGGCCGCTGGGATGGAGAACGTTTGCGCGGTAATGCGTGGTGGCCGAAACAAACGCTCACCGTGTTTCAGCCGTTGTTGCCAGCAGACTGGAAAATGGATCTCAAAGGCGGCGATCTCTATGCCCAGGTTGCTTTCTCCGCCGCTGCCGGGCAGGGCTTTGAGGCCGGGGGCCACGGTGTGGTGAAAAGCGGCAGCGTGTGGATGCCGGACAACCAGATTAACGGCGTCGACTTCGTGCTGCCGTTCCGCTTTAGCGATTCGACCTGGCACCTTGGCACCCGCGGGCCGGTGACGTTGCGTATCGCCGAAGTGCGCAACCAGATAGCGGCGCAGAACATCACCGCCGATCTTGAAGGTTGGTATCCGTGGCGCGAGCAGCAGCCGCTGCTGCTGACCAACGTCAGCGCGGATGTGCTGGGCGGAAAAATTTCGATGCAGCAGCTGCGGATGCCGCAGCGTGACGCGGCGCTCTTGCGCCTGCAGGGGCTTTCCTCCAGCCAGCTGGTCACCGCCATTAACCCTAAGCAGTTCAGCATGTCCGGGCGCTTCAACGGTGCGCTGCCGCTGTGGCTAAACCATCCACAGTGGATTATCAAAGACGGCTGGCTGACCAACCCGGGGACGATGACCTTCCGCATGGATAAAGACATGGCGGACGCCATCGTCGATAACAACATGGCGGCAGGCGCGGCAATCAACTGGCTGCGCTATATGGAAATATCACGCTCCTGGACCCAAATCGACCTGGATAATCTCGGCGTCGTCAGGATGCGCTCAAGCGTGACCGGCATCAGCCACGTCGAAGGAAAAACAAACACCGTCAATCTCAACTATACCCATCAGGAAAACCTGTTTACCCTGTGGCGCAGTTTACGCTTTGGCGATAATTTACAAACCTGGCTGGAAGAGAACGCCGCGCTGCCAACGGCTCGCTGCGCCCAACCCGGCGAAGCCTGTGAGGAACCCAAATGAAATACTTTACCGCCGCGCTGCTGGCATCGACGGCGCTGATGCTGGCGGGGTGCACGCCCCGCATTGAGGTGGCCGCGCCCAAAGAGCCGATCACCATCAATATGAACGTCAAAATCGAGCATGAAATCCATATCAAAGTGGATAAAGACGTCGAAAGCCTGCTTAAAAACCGTAGCGATTTGTTCTGATTAGGGGAACGGCGATGAACTCTATGATTAAAGGCGTGCTGCTGGCCGGCCTGTTTTTCAGCGCGTCAGCGATGGCGCTTACCCTCGGCGAGGCCCGCGAACAGGGGCGAGTAGGCGAGACGCTCAGCGGTTACATTGCGCCTGTCAAGCAGGACGCTGAAACGCTGGCGCTGGTGAAAAGCATCAACGAAGGCCGCGCTCAGCATTATCAGCAGCTGGCGGATACTAATAATGTCTCTATCAACGAAGTCGCGCGGCTTGCGGGGCAGAAGCTGGTGGACAGAGCACCTGCCGGAGAATATGTGCGCGGCCTGAACGGGCAGTGGATGAAGAAATAGGTTTATGCCAGGCCCTCTCCCAGCCTTCGTGCAGAGGGGCGGGTTGCCTTTCAGGCAGACTGAAAGCGCTTGCGGTACTCCCCCGGCGACACGCCGAACCTGCCTTTGAACGCCGTTGAAAAATGGCTGTGATCGGCAAATCCCCAGCTGTAGCCGATGCCCGCCAGCTTCTCGCCGTGGCTCGCCGTACGCAGCGCCTGAGCGCAGAGATCGAGCCGACGGTTTTTGATGTACTGGGCTACGACCAGGCCTTTATCGGCAAACAGGCGATAGAGGCTTCGCACCGACATACCGGACTCGGCGGCAATCCACTCCGGGCGCAGCGTTTCCGACTGAATGTGATCGTCAATCAGCGTCATCACTTTCTGCAGGTGGCGATCACGCTTTGAATGCGGAAGGCTGTGGCTTGTCAACGCCGGGGCAAGCAGGCAGGCAATCGCCGCCAGCGTGGCTTCACTTTCCCCGCCGGTCAGGCCGTCGCTGCCCATACTTTCACGCAGCAAACCGTGGCTGAGACGTACCATGGGTAGTCCGGCCGGGAGCCTTTGCGCGCAGGGAATTGCCCTCAGCCGCAGATGCTGCTCCAGCAGGTGGCGCGGCAGCAGCAGCGAAACCTGTTTCGCCCCGTGGTCATAGGTAAAACAGCTGGGGCGTGAGGCGTCGATAAGCGTGATATCCCCCTGGCCAAGGACGGCCTGGTTTTCCCCTTGCTCCATCACGGCCTCTCCCTCCAGCTGAAAAACGGTATAGAACCAGGCGTCGTTGCTTTGGGCGACCTCACGATGTGTTCTCAGTAAACGAGCCTGGTTAATTTCCACCACGCTGAGTTTGATGGCATGGGCAAGATGCTCACTCAGGCTGCCGTGGAATCCCTGCTCCAGCGCGGTGCCTGAGAAACGACCACACGCGCGATTTACCTGATCCAGCCACTTTTCGAATCGCTCGTTGTGTTGTTTTACTGCCATACATCCTCACTTAGCGCCGCCCAAAGCCCATAACTATAGGTAAACGTGATTCAAAAAAAGATTCATTATCGACATTTGTGTAGCGTGTCACAGCCAGCAAAGCGAATGTCAGCCGCAGAAAACCCGAACCTCAACATAACGCCTAGAATGAAGGGGAGCTACTCGATAATGACCTTGATAAGGAGATGCTATGACCGAGCCAGAAACGGTAAGCGTGCTGGGCAATGTGCGCCAGTTTCTTCAGCGTTCTCATGGACTTTACATTGACGGCCGCTGGCAGGCGTCCGACAGCGACACGCGTTTGCCGGTGTTTAACCCGGCAGACGGGCAACAGATTTCCAGCAGCGCCGATGCCAGCGCGGCGGACGTTGACCGGGCGGTAACGTCAGCCTGGCGTGCATTTAGCAGCGGCGTGTGGGCCACTATGCTACCCGCCGGGCGAGAAAGGATCCTGCTACGTTTCGCGGACCTCCTTGAGCAAAATACGGAGGAGCTGGCGCAGCTTGAGACGCTGGAGCAGGGCAAATCCATTAACATCTCCCGCGCGTTTGAAGTGGGCTGTACGCTGAACTGGATGCGCTATACCGCAGGCCTGACGACGAAAATCAGCGGGAACACGCTCGATGTCTCGATTCCAATGCCGGAGGGCGCGCGTTATCAAGCCTGGACGCGCAAAGAGCCGGTTGGCGTCGTTGCCGGAATAGTGCCGTGGAACTTCCCGCTGTTGATTGGTATGTGGAAAGTTATGCCTGCCCTGGCCGCCGGCTGCTCTATTGTCGTTAAACCTTCCGAAACCACGCCGCTCACGCTGCTGCGTATGGCGGAGCTGGCAACCGAGGCTGGCATACCGGACGGTGTATTTAACGTTGTCACCGGCAGCGGCGCGGGCTGCGGCAAAGCGCTGACCGAACATCCACTGATTGCTAAAGTCAGCTTCACCGGTTCGACGGCGACAGGGAAGGGCATCGCCAGAGCGGCGGCAGACAGGTTGACGCGCGTGACGCTGGAATTGGGGGGGAAAAACCCGGCTATCGTCCTGAAAGACGCTGACCCGGCAATGGTCATTGAAGGTTTAATGGCCGGAAGCTTCCTCAATCAGGGGCAGGTGTGCGCCGCCAGCTCGCGTATTTACATCGAAGCGCCGCTGTTCGACATGCTGGTGAGCGGTTTTGAGCAAGCGGTAAAATCACTTCAGGTGGGGGCGGGCATGGATCCTGCGGCCCACATCAACCCGCTGGTGTCGAAAGTTCAGCAGGAAAAGGTCAGCGGATACCTGGCTCAGGCTCAGGCGCAGCATGCGGAGCTTATCTCAGGCAATCAGGGCCCTCAGGGCAATGGATACTACGTTGCGCCGACGCTGGTGGTGAACCCCTCAGCCAGCCTGCGCCTTGCCAGAGAAGAGGTTTTCGGCCCTGTGGTTAACCTCGTGCGGGTTGCGGATGCGGAAGAAGCCCTGCGGCAGGCTAACGACAGTGACTATGGCCTCACGGCGAGCCTGTGGACCAACAATCTGCAGGCGGCGATGCAGTATACCGGGCGCATTCAGGCCGGTACGGTATGGGTAAACAGCCATACGCTTATTGATGCCAACATGCCGTTTGGCGGCATGAAGCAGTCGGGGATGGGCCGTGACTTTGGACCGGACTGGCTCGATGCCTATACCGAAACCAAAACGGTCTGCGTGCGTTACTGAATGTTGGCCCATTTCGGCGTCTGTCACGTCCCGGAATTATCTGCCGCTGGTAATCTGGCCGTCCCCTCCCGCGAGGGAAGATCGTTGTCCGATCTTGACCAATAATCTTGATAATAAATGTTGCTACCTTCAGACCGGGTTTTCCCGGTCTTTTTTTTGCATTTTTTTGTCAAGAAGAGGCTATTTTAGTCATGAAATGCTTGCGGCAAGTGACTATCCCAACATACAAATATCCGTCCCTGCGTCCTTACTTTGTCTGAGATTTACTTCAATGTAACATTTATGGAAAAACAACCAAAAATGAGCAGCCTGCATTTACTCGTATATCCACGGGAAATGTAAAATTGATGTAAATCAACACTTATTCCATAAATGCATGAATTATAACTATTATTTATTCATCAAAATGCGGTCATTTTCGGCGATTATTTATCGTAGCTTACCACTTGTTTTCTTTTTGGTAACAAATTAACAACAATAAATGATTGGTCTGAATAAATTTTCTTTGGTAGGATTTTTCTTACAAATGTATCAGAAAATGAACCAGCCTTGTTTGCACAACCGGATTAAATAAGTCATATTACTTGACGCCTTAATATAAATAGGCGGTGAGAATCATGCTCTTCATTTTAAGCAAAAACGAAAGCGACGGATAATTTTCTACCTCTTTATAGTCAGAATGTCTTTTCCCATCAATTAATGGAGGGCAACGCTGCGGGTATTTTAATTTAAAGTTTACAGCCGCTTGAAAAACTAAGTTACCAAACCGTGCCTGTTTATTATCAATACAGGACGGCACAGCATCATCCAGATTATGACCCCTGGACAAGGATATCGCCGTTTATGCTCCAATCTTATTCCCTGCAAGCCTGGATCCTTGCCGTTATTTGCCTCGGCAGCAGCGTGCAGGTGAATGCCGCCCCAACGCCAGCCTGGGCTACCGCACCCGGTATTGCGCAGGCGTCTAGCTTAACGCTGGGTGAAAGTATTCTTTTCGCGCTTGATCGTGACCCTTCCGTCTCCCAGCAGGCAGCACAGTTCGGTATCGGGCAGGCACAGATTGATCAAGCCAAAAGCGCCTGGATGCCGCAGATTTCACTCAACGGCAGTACCGGTCAAACACGTACCACGGACTCCAGCGGCTCACTCAAAAACTCGGCAGCTTATGGCCTTAGCCTGACCCAGTTGGTGTATGACTTTGGCAAAACTAACAGCAACATCAGCCAGCAGGAAAGCCAGCGTGAAAGCTACCGCTATCAGCTGATGGCGACGCTAACCGGGGTGGCAGAAAAAACGGCGCAGGCGTATGTCGATCTGAAGCGCAATCAGGCACTTATTGCCGCAGCTGAAGAGAGCATTGCTGCGTTGCAAAACGTCAACACCATGGCAAAACTGCGTGCTGATGCAGGGTTGAGTTCAAGTTCGGACGTGCTGCAAACCCAGACGCGCCTCGCCGGTATGCGCTCGACGCTGGAGCAGTATCAGGCCGCTCTGCAGAGCGCGAAGGCCCGGCTTGCGGTACTAACCGGCGTAAGCGCGGTGAACTATCAGGCAATGCCTGTACGCCTGGCCCTTGAGCAGGAACCGCTCGATAACATTGACTATTCGCTGATCCCCAGCGTGCTGGCCGCTGAAGCAATGCGAGAGTCCTCAGGATATGCCGTAGACAAAGCAAAGTCAGGCCACTGGCCGACGCTAAGCCTGCGGGGTGGACGCACGCGCTATCAGTCCAATAACAGCGCGTACTGGGACGACCAGATTCAGCTTAACGTGGATGCGCCTATCTACCAGGGCGGCGCGGTCTCCGCCCAGGTCGAACAGGCTCAGGGCGCAAGGCGGATTGCGGCCTCTCAGGTTGAACAGGCCAAATTTGACGTGCTGCAGAAGGCGTCGGTGGCGATGGCGGACTGGAATGGCGCCAAAGGCCGTGAGACGGCAGGAAAGCTGCAGCTCGACAATGCCCGGCGCGCGCGTGAAGTTTATAAAAACGAATATAAGCTCAGCAAGCGCAGCCTGAATGATCTATTAAGCGTAGAGCAGGATGTTTTTCAGGCCACCTACGCCCAAGTTAATGCAGATTTCGACGGCTGGCAGGCCGCAGTAATTTACGCTGCTGCCGTGGATAATTTATTACCCCTGACAGGAGTAGAAAAAAATGCCGCGTCAAAATTACCTGATTTGAAATAAATATAACCAGAGCAGTGGGTTAGCCTCATTCGCCTGAAAATAAATTGATGTGAAATGAGAACTGGATTTCTCAGGGATATCCACATCCAAAAATTAAGATCGTATGCCTCGTTCCGGCATATTTAAGGAGAAGTACTATGAGTAAGATTCTTGACGTTATTTCCCGTAAAGATGCAGAGAAAACCTTGGTGACCGGTGACGGAAATCTCTCTGTTTCGCTCTCTTCCCCCGCAATCATTCAGATCCACGGCAGTGCCAGCGACGTGGCGCACTACGTGCGTCAGGGCAACGATCTGCTGGTGTACATGAAAGACGGCAGCGTCATTCGCTGTAACGGCTATTTTGTGGAGGAAGAAGGGCGACCGGGACACCACTCAGAGCTGGTGTTTGATGACGGCAAGGATCTGACTCACATCACTTTTGACGAAGCGGGTGCGGCCGTTGGCACGCAGGGGACAGAATTAACGGCTACCGCAGTGCCGATCGAATCCATCGAGCCGTTCATGGATGGCTCGCTGCTCGGCGACGTGCCGTGGGGCTGGGTCGCTGGTGCCGTGGCCGGAGGCGTGGGCATTGGCGCACTGCTGGCGAACGGTGGCGGTAAGTCACATACCGAAGTTATCGACAATACAAAAGAGGTTGAGAGCGCCCGCCCGACGTTCACGGTAACCGATAACAAAGGCGACAGTAGAGGGCTGCTGAGCAGCAACGCCGTTACCGATGATTCAACACCAACCTTCAGCGGTTCCGGGCAACCGGGCGCCACTATCCAGGTTAAGGACAGTAACGGCAACACCATTGCCAGTACGATGGTCGACAGCAACGGCAGCTGGAAGGTATTGCTGAGCGAACAGCCGGACGGTACGCACACCTACAGCGTCGTGCAAATCGACGGTAATAAAGTGACCTCCGCAGGCGATATCACTCTCAATGTTGTCACCGCCCAGGCGTCTCTTACCGTCGCGACGACGGCAGGCGACAATATGCTCAACGCTGCAGAGCAGGCAAACGACGTCGTCATCAGCGGCAGTGCAATAGCGCTGGCAGGCGGCACTGCGCTGACGGTTACGCTGAATGGCAAAACCTATAGCGCGACCGTCGGCAGCGACGGCAGCTGGAGCGTGACCGTTCCGGCTACCGATGCCAAAAATCTGGCCGACGGCAGCTGGACGGTGGCCGTCAGCGGAAAAGACGCAGCGGGCAACACGATTTCTGCCAGCGAAACGCTGGTGGTAGATACCAAAGTCCCGGTGCTGACGCTGGATACTCTTGCGGGCGACAATATTATTAACGCCGCGGAACATAACTCGGCGGTCACCGTCAGCGGTAAAACCGACGCCGAAGCCGGGCAGGTGGTCACTCTTAAGCTGAACGGTAAAACGTATACCGCAACGGTGGGCGCAGACGGCAGCTGGAGCATGGAGGTTCCGGCGATCGACGTCCAGGCGATGGCGGATAATAGCTATACGCTGAACCTCAGCGTTAGCGACAAAGCGGGTAATACCACAACGGCAAACACTTCGCTGCTGGTGGATACCACGCCGCCGGAAGCCAGCGTCAATACCGTGGCCGGGGATGATATTCTCAGCGCCAGCGAACAGGGCCAGGCACAGATCATTTCTGGCACCAGCCGTGGCGCAATCCCTGGCGACAAGGTTACCGTTTCCATCGGCGGAGAGACCTACCAAACTACCGTGCAGCAGGACGGTAGCTGGAGCGTAGGCGTACCTAAAGAAATAATCTCTGCGCTGCCGGAAGGTTCCAACACCATTACCTTGGCCATCACCGATACGGCCGGTAACACGGGCACTACCTCGCACGACATCACCGTCAGCTCCACGCCGCCAACCGTGGCTTTCGGCGCTATCAGCCAGGATAACGTGCTGAACGCCATTGAGTCGACCCAGCCTTTGAGCCTGAGTGGTACCAGCAACCTGCCCGACGGCAGCACCGTCACCGTGACGCTAAACAGCGTAACCTATACTGCGGAAGTGAGCGGCGGCGTCTGGCAACTCCAGGTGCCGGTCAGCGACGTGGTTAAGCTGGGCGACACAACCTACACCCTGAGCGTGAGCGGCACGGATACCACGGGCAACACCGGTACGGCAACCGCTACGCTGCAGGTAGATACCGCGCTGCCAGGCGTGATTATTTCTACTTTTGCGGGCGATAACCGCGTTAACAATAGCGAAATTGCTAATGACCAGACGCTGAGCGGACGCGTCACCGGCGCGCATGAAGGCGATACCGTCACCATTAGCGTAGGCGGCAAAAACTACACGGCTAAAGTGCAAAGCGATTTGACCTGGAGCACCACTGTTCCTGCGGCAGACCTGCAGGCTCTGGGGGATGGCGATGTCTCAATCGTCGCCTCCGTGACCAACGGCCACGGCAATACAGGTTCCGGCAGTCGTGACATTAACATTAACGCCCAGCTTCCAGGTCTGCGCATCAATACCGTCTCCGGCGATGATGTGATTAACGCCATCGAGCAGCATCAGGACCTGACCGTTACGGGCACCAGTACGCATCTTAATGCCGGGACAATTATTACCGTGCGCGTTAACGGCGTGGATTACCAGGCGGCCGTCAGCCCAACGGGAAGCTGGCAAATCGGGATTCCGGCAGGCGATCTTGCTGCCTGGCCAAACGGCAAGCTGGAGATAGTTGCCAGCTCCGCCGACGAGTCGGGTAACCCGGTTGCGGCCACCCGTCCGGTGAATGTTGATCTGAACTCTGTCGCTATCTCCATCCACAGCGTGACCAGCGACGACATGCTGAATGCGGTTGAGAAGGCCGCAGATCTCACCCTGAGCGGGAAAACGCAGGGCGTGGAAGCCGGGCAAACGGTAGTCATTAAGTTTGCCGGGCATACCTATACCACAACCGTTAACGAAAGCGGGGACTGGTCGTATACCGTGCCGGCGGCGGATATGCGCGACATGATCGACGGCCGCGCCGACGTCTCCGTCAGCGTCACTAACGTCAGCGGCAACAGCGCGAGCGGCGCACGCGAAGTGCTGGTCGATACCCAGCCACCGTCAATCACGCTGAACAGCATCACTGCGGACAATATTCTGAACCACGCCGAAGCGGCGCAGGATTTGGTGATAACCGGTACCAGCACCGCGCAGCCGGGGCAAACGGTCACGGTGAAACTTAACAGCCAAAGCTACACCGGGCTGGTGCAGGCCGACGGTACCTGGAGCATCACCGTGCCGGTTGCGGATTTGGCTAACCTGACCGACGGTAGCTGGTCGGTGAGCGCCAGCGTCAGCGACGTGGCGGGCAATCCGGGCAGCACAAGCCACGGTATGCTGGTCGATACCACCGTGCCGGCAGTCACCATCAATACCTTTGCCGGCGATAACATTGTTAACCAGTCCGAACATGCTCAGGCGCAGGTCTTGTCCGGTAAAGCAACCGGGGCTGCGGTGGGCGACAGCGTAAAAATCACCGTCAACGGCGTTGAGTATTCTACGGTGATGGACGCCGGTGGAAACTGGAGCCTTGGCCTGCCCGCAGAGGTCATCGGCGGTCTGGCGGACGGCAAATATACCGCAACGGTCGTGGTGACAGACAAAGCAGGGAACGTTGGCGGCAGCTCGCTGGCGTTTGATGTTGCTACCGGGCTGCCGCAAATCACTATCAATGCTATTGCGCAGGATGACGTGATTAATGCGTCAGAAAAGAGCGCGGAGCTGACGATTAGCGGCACCAGCAATCAGCCAGACGGTACGCAAATCACCGTAAATCTGAACGGCGTTGACTATGCAGCTACCGTGAACGGCAATGCGTGGAGCGTTAACATTCCCGCGCAGGATGTCGCAAAACTGGGTGAAGCAAACTATACCGTTAACGCCACGGTTACGGATGCCAGCGGTAACAGCAATTCCGCAAGCCACAGCGTGCTTGTCGACAGCTCGCTCCCTGGCATCACCATTAACACCGTTGCCGGCGACAACATCATCAACCTGGCGGAAGTCAACGCCGGGCAGACGCTCACCGGCAGCGTGATAAACGCAGCGGCGGGCGATGACGTTACCATTGTTCTGGGCGGCAAAAGTTATACAGTTATCGTACAAAGCGATCTGAGCTGGAGCCTGCCTCTGAGCAAAGAGATGCTCACCGCGCTTGGCGATGGCGATCTCACCGTCCGCGCCTCAGTCACCAACGGACGTGGCAATACCGGCAGCACGGATCATGACATGACGATCGATGCCCAACTGCCGGGCTTACGAATCAATACGATTGCGGGCGACGACGTGATCAACCTGGCGGAACATAGCCAGGACCTGATCGTCAGCGGCACCAGCAGCGGTCTCAACGCAGGCAGCGTGGTGACCGTGACGTTGAACGGCAAAGACTATCTGGCAACGGTTAACGCCGACGGAACCTGGAGCGCGGCCGTACCGGGCAGTGATGTTAGCAACTGGCCTGACGGCGTGCTGACGGTAACCGCCAAAGCAGAAGATAGTGCCAAAAACCCGGTCAGCATCGATGGTATCGTGGACGTCGATTTAGCGCCGGTCTCTATCAGCGTGAACAGCGTCACGGCGGATAACGTGCTGAATGCGGCAGAAAAAGGCGGCGATCTGGTGCTTTCCGGCCTGACCACTAACGTTGAGCCTGGGCAGACCGTCACCATCACTTTTGCGGGACACCGCTATACAACAACCGTTAACGACGACGGTAGCTGGCGCTATACCGTCCCTGCCGCCGACATGGCAAAACTGAAGGACGGTGACGCGCAGGTGACCGTCAGCGTCAGCAATGTTAACGGCAATCCAGCGAATGCTGCTCAGGAATACAGCGTGGACGCCAGCGCGCCAACGCTAATTATCGATCCGCTGAGCGGGGATAACCTTCTTAACGCCGCGGAGGCGAAGCAGCCGCTCATTATCAGCGGTAGCAGCAGCGCAGAACCGGGGCAGGAAATCACGGTGACGCTGAATAACGTCAACTATACCGCGACCGTTGGCGCTGATGGCCGCTGGAGCGTCAGCGTTCCGGCCAACGATCTGGCCGCGCTCAAGGACGGCATCATCACCGTCGGCGCGTCCGTTGCTGACAAAGCGGGTAACCCGGCAAACGCCGATCGCGGCATGCTGGTCGATATTACCGAGCCGAAGCTGACTATCGACACCGTCGCCGGGGATGACACCATTAACGCCAGCGAACATAACCAGGCCCATACCGTGAGCGGCACCAGCACCGGAGCGGCCGTAGGGGATGTGGTTACCGTTGTGGTGACCAACGGGCAGGGAACGTCGTTCACCTTCACCACAACGCTTGACGGCAATGGTAACTGGAATGTCGGTATCCCGGCGTCGATCATTAAGGGTCTGGCGGACGGCAGCTACACCATTACCGCCAGCGTCACCGATGCGGCTGGCAACAGCGGCAGCATCGATCACGCGCTGACCGTCAATACCGCGCTGCCGGTTATTACGATTGCCGCCATCGCGGTAGATGACGTCATAAATGCGACGGAAAAGGGCCAGGATTTGGTGCTCTCCGGCACCAGTAACCAGCCTGCGGGCACCCTGATCACCCTCACCCTGAACGGGATCACCTACCAGGCCGTGGCTGGAGCAGACGGCAGCTGGAACGCAACGGTTCCGGCTTCCGCCGTCAGCAAGCTGGGGGAAGCTAACTACACGGTGACGGCGACGGTGACCGATACCCATGGCAACAGCAACAGCGACAGCCACGGTGTGCAGGTCGATAGCGCGTTGCCGACCGTAACTATCAATAGCGTCACCAGCGATAATATTCTCAACATCACGGAAATCGCCAGCGGCCAGACGCTAAGCGGTACCGTGACCGGCGCTGCAAAAGGTGACGTTGTCACGATAGATCTCGGCGGCAAGCTGTATCAGGCGACCGTCCAGGACGACTTGAGTTGGAGCCTGCCGGTTTCCAAAGAAATTCTTACCGCGTTGGGTAACGGCGAGCTGACCATTACCGCTTCCGTGACCAACGGGCACGGCAACACCGGCAGCGGCAGCCGGGATATCGTCATCGACGCGAACTTGCCTGGACTCCGCGTGGAAACCGTTGCGGGCGATGACGTGATTAACGCCATCGAGCACAACCAAAACCTGATCGTTAACGGGACGAGTACCGGCCTGAGCGCGGGCAGTGCGGTTACCGTGACGATCAACGGCAAAGACTACGCGGCAACCGTTCGCGCGGACGGTAGCTGGCAGGCCGCCGTACCGAGCGATGATGTTAGCCGCTGGGCAGAGGGTGCCGTCACTATTGAGGTGAAGGGCAGCAGCGGCGCGGGCAACGATGTGGCTATCCAGCATCAGGTTACCGTCGACCTCTCCGACGTGGTTATCAGCATTAACGCTGTAACCGGCGATAATGTTCTGAACGCTGCCGAAAAAGGGGCAAACCTCGAGCTCTCCGGCATGACGCAAAACGTAGAGCCGGGCCAGACCGTCAACATTACCTTTGCCGGGCACACCTACACCGCGACCGTTCAGGCGGACGGCAGCTGGAAATACACGGTTCCGGCGGCGGATATGGTAAACCTGAGAGAGGGTGACACCGCCGTACAGGTCAGCGTCACCAATAAAAATGGCAACAGCACCGAAGCCGCACAAAACGTCAGCGTTGACAGCCTTGCGCCGGGGCTGACCGTGGATCCTGTCAGCCAGGATAACCTGCTGAATGCCGCAGAGGCGAAGAAGGATCTGATCATCAGCGGAACCAGCACCGCAGAGGCGGGCCAGACCGTGACCGTACAGCTTAATGGCGAAAGCTATCAGGCAACGGTAAAAGCTGATGGAAGCTGGAGCCTGACCGTGCCCGCATCGGACGTCGGCAAACTGGTTGACGGTAATATCACCGTCACCGCAAGCGTAGAAGACCGCGCGGGTAACCCGGGCGGCGCCAGCCGCGATATGCTGGTTGACGTTACCGTGCCTGAAGTGACCATCGGGACGGTGGCGACCGACGATGTTATTAATCAGACCGAACACGGCCAGGCGCAGGTGATTTCCGGTACCAGTACCGGTGCGCAGGCTGGCGACATTGTCACCGTCACGCTGGGCGGTAAAAGCTATACCGGCGTGGTGGACGCGAACGGCAACTGGAGCGTAGGCGTGCCGCGTGCAGATATCAGCGCGCTGGGCGACAACACCTACACGGTGACCGCCTCCATTACCGACAAAGCAGGCAATACCGGCGATGTTACCCATAGCGTCAAGGTTGATACCGCTGCGCCAACCCTGACTATCGACACCATTGCGGGTGACGACATCCTCAACGCCGATGAGAAAACGGCAGACGTAGTGATTAGCGGCTCGTCTACCGGCCTTGCTGCCGGAACCGCCGTGACCGTGAATCTGAACGGTAAAAACTATGCAGCTACCGTTGGCGACGACGGTAAATGGACTACCACCGTACCTGCAGGAGACGTTGGCAAGCTTGGCGAGGCCTTCTATGAGGTTTCCGTCAGCGCCAGCAACGGCGTGGGGAACGCTGGCAGCCAGAGCAGCACCCTGGAAGTGGCCTCTACGCTGCCGGGCGTTATCATCAATGCCGTGGCGACCGACGATATTATCAATGCCGCAGAGCTGGCGACCGGGCAGACGATTACCGGGCGTGTGACCGGCGTGCAGGCCGGTGCTGACGTGACTATTAACATCGGTGGCGTCAACTATACCGCGAAGGTGCAAAGCGATCTCACCTGGAGCCTGACGCTTGGCCAGGACGTGCTAACCGCGCTCGGCGACGGCTCGCTTAAAGTTAACGCCTCCGTGACGGACGGCGCGGGCAACACCGGTACCGGCTCTCGCGATGTCACCATTGACGCCGCATTGCCGGGTGTCCGCATTAATACCATCGCGGGCGATGACGTTATCAACGCCATTGAACATGCCCTGAACCTGGTCATCAACGGCACCAGCAGCGGCCTGAGCGAAGGCAGCGCGGTAACCGTGACCATCAACGGTAAAGACTACGCCGCAACGGTACGTGCCGACGGTAGTTGGCAGACCGTGGTGCCAGGAAACGAAGTCAGCCAGTGGCAGGCCGGGGATATTACCGTTTCTGCAGGCGGAACCAGCAGCTCAGGTAACCCAGTCTCTATCGATCACATCGTAAATGTAGATCTCAGCGCGGTGGCAATCACCATCGCCCAGATTGCCGGGGACGACGTGCTGAACGCCGCCGAGAAGGGCGCTGATGTATTGCTCTCCGGGATGACACAGAATGTGGAAGCCGGTCAGACCATCACCATTACCTTTGCCGGGCACACCTACACCACTCAGGTTAAGAGCGACGGCAGCTGGACATTCACCGTACCGGCGAATGATATGAAAGGGCTGAAAGACGGCGAGACGTCGGTGGAGGTCAGCGTCGCTAACGTGAGCGGCAACGGAGCATCTGCCGGACGTGAAATCAGCGTGGATACCGCAGCACCGACCCTGCAAATCAGCACCATCGCTGGGGATGACGTGCTCAACGCCGCAGAGGCCGGGCAGCCGCTGGTGATTAATGGCACCAGCAATGCGCAAGCCGGCCAGACCGTGACCGTGAAGCTCAATAATGAAACCTATACCGGTACGGTACAGGCTGACGGAACGTGGAGCGTAACCGTTCCGGCGGACAAAACCTCTGTGCTTGGCGACGGCGTCTACTCCGTTGAAGCCGGCGTCAGCGATGCCGCAGGCAACAACACCTCCGCGAGCCATAACCTCAGCGTGGATGTCACCGTGCCGTCCATCTCGTTTGGCGTAGTCGCGGGTGACGATGTGATTAACCTCGCCGAGCACGGTCAGGCGCAGATTATCTCCGGCTCCAGCAGCGGCGCTGCGGCAGGCGATAAGATCACCGTAACTATCGGTTCCAATAGCTGGACAACGACCGTTGATGCGGCGGGCAACTGGAGTATTGGCGTACCGGCCAGCGTGGTTAGCCAACTGGCGGACGGCAAGGTCACTATCAATGCCAGCCTGACGGACAGCGCCGGCAATACCGGCAATGGCAGCCATGAAGTGACGGTTAACACAGGCCTGCCGTCGGTCAATTTCAATGCCGTCAGCGGCGACAATGTGCTAAATGCCATTGAAAAAGGTGAAGTCCTGACGCTGAGCGGCACCAGCGCTAATCTGGCACCGGGCACCGCGGTTATCGTCACGCTCAACGGCAAAAACTATACCGCCACCACCGATGCCAGCGGCAACTGGAGCGTTGACGTTCAGCCGGGCGATCTGGCCGGGCTGGGGGAAGCAAACTATACGCTGACCGCAACTGCGACAAGCGCTATCGGCAACAGCGCCAGCGCCAACGCTAATCTGCTGGTGGACACCGCCGCACCGGGCGTCACGATTAATCCGGTTACCGCAGACAATGTCCTGAATGCTTCTGAAATTGCGGCAGGCCAGACCCTCAGCGGGAAAGTCAGCAATGCGGCAGCCGGTGACACAGTCACGATTCATCTGGGTGGGAAAACCTATACCGCGACGGTGCAGAGCGATCTGAGCTGGAGCCTTGACCTGCCCGCTGACGTGCTGACAGCGCTGGGTAACGGCAAGCTCACCGTCACGGCCACGGTCACCAACGGCCACGGCAACAGCGGCGCGGCAGATCGTGAGTTTACTATTGACGCCAGCCTGCCGGGTATTCGCATCAACACCGTCGCTGGCGACGACGTTATCAACGCCATTGAACACACTCAGAACCTGATTGTCAGCGGCAGCGCGAGCGGCATGAGCGAAGGCAGTACCGTCACCGTGACCATTAACGGCAAAGACTACCTGGCAACGGTTAGCGCCAGCGGAACCTGGTCCGCCGCCGTTCCGGCAGAAGACGTCAGCAAATGGGCAGCAGGCAACGTCACGGTAACCGCCGCGGGCAGCAGCAGCTCGGGCAATCCAGTCTCTATCGATCATTTAGTGAATGTCGATCTCAGCCCGGTTGCGGTAAGCGTTGAAGCTATCACTGCAGATAACGTGCTGAATGCCGCTGAGAAAGGTGCCGATCTGCTACTTTCAGGTAAGACCCAGAACGTGGAGGCAGGACAAAACGTCACCATTATCTTCGGCGGTCATACCTATACGGCTCAGGTTAAAGCGGACGGTAGCTGGAGCTATACCGTTCCCGCAGGCGACATGGCCGGGCTGAAGGATGGCGATGCGTCGGTGAAAGTGAGCGTCACTAACGTGAACGGCAACGGCGCCAGCGCAGAGCGTGAGTTCAGCGTTGACGCTACGGCGCCAGGGCTGACCATCGACCCGATTGCCACGGACAACGTGATTAATGCTGCAGAAGCAGGCGCAGGCGTGACCGTCACCGGGACGTCAAATGCAGAAGCTGGGCAGACGGTCACCCTGACCCTGGACGGAAAAACTTACACCGGCGTGGTGAAAGCTGACGGGACCTGGAGCGTTACGCTCGATGGGGCGGCCTTGGGTGCGCTGGCAGATAATAACTATCAGCTTAGCGCCAGCGTCAGCGACGCGGCGGGCAACGGCTCAACCAGCAGCAAGGTGATTACGCTGGACACTACCGCGCCGACAATCAGCTTTAACGTCGTGGCGGGTGACAACATTATTAACCTTGAAGAGCACGGGCAGGCGCAGATTATCTCTGGTTCAAGCAGCGGCGCGGCGGCAGGGAATAAAATCGTTATCACCCTCGACGGTATTCAGTATGTCACCCAGGTGGATGCCAACGGCAACTGGAGCGTGGGCCTACCGGCTTCGGCGATTTCAGCGCTGAAAAACGGCACGGCAACGATTACCGCAACGCTCACCGACAGCGCCGGTAATGAGGGGACCAACTCCCATACGGTGGAGGTTAACGCCGTCAGTATCGGGCTGACCATCGGAACCATCAGCAATGATGACGTGATTAACGCAGCGGAAGCCCAGCAGGATCTGGTGATTAGCGGCGGCAGCAGCGAACTGGCCGTAGGAACTCAAGTGACCGTTATGCTGAACGGCGTACAGTACACCACGACCATTCAGGCTGGCGGCGGCTGGAGCGTTAGCGTCCCGGCTAATCAGGTACAAAACCTGGCGCACGGCAGCGGCTATACGGTCACGGCATCGGCGACCGACAGCGCGAATAACGCGACGTCGGCAACCCACAACATCAGCGTCGATACCGTTGTGCCGATAGTCACCATCGCCGATATCTCCGGCGACAATGTGATCAACGCAGCCGAACAGCAGCAGGCGTTGACGATTCGCGGCACCAGCAGCGCGGAAGCCGGGCAGAAAATTAACGTTAAGCTCGGCAGCGAGAGCTACGAAGCCACGGTTCAGGCCGATGGTTCCTGGAGCGTCACCGTGGCGGCTGAAGATTTGGCGAAGCTGACCGACGGCGATTTCACCGTTCATGCGTCAGTGAATGACAAAGCCGGGAATCCGGGGGCCGTGGACCGTACATTAACGGTAGATACGACCGCGCCGACCATCACCTTTAACAAGGTGGCGGGTGACGACATCGTTAACAGCGCCGAGCAGCAGGCGGGCCAGGTCATCAGCGGCACGACTAGCGCCGAGCCGGGGCAGACGATTACCGTGACCTTCAATAACCACGCTTACAAGGCGGTAGTTAGCGATACCGGAACATGGTCGGTGACCGTTCCTGCTCAGGATTTCCTGGGGGCGGCGGACGGCAGCTATCAAATCTCTGCAAGCGTCAGCGACAAAGCGGGCAACAGCAGCAGCGCGGACAAGCAGGTGACGCTGAGCGGCGAAGTGCCGACCATCAGCGTGAATGACTTTGCGCAGGACAATATTGTCAGTGCCGCAGAACACGGTACGCCATTAGTGATTAGCGGCGTGACCAACGCACCTGCCGGAAAAACGGTCACGATCACGCTTAACGGCCAGCAGTACACCACTACGGTAAACAGCGACGGGAGCTGGAGATATACCCTGGGCAGCAGTGCGGTTACCGCGCTGGCCGACGGAGATTCATATGTGATTCATGCCAGCGTCAGCAACGGCATTGGCAACAGTGCGGGAGCCGACCGTACCATCACGGTGGACACCACGCCGCCGCAGATGACCATTACCATTGACGCCCTGCAGAATGACACCGGACTCAGCGCTACCGACTTTATTACCGCTGATAACAAGGTGGTGGTTAAAGGCTCTCTGAGCGCCGTGCTGGGCAATAATGAGAAGGCGCAAATTAGCCTGGACGGCGGGGCAAGCTGGGTTGACCTGGTGGTTAACGGCAAGTCATGGAGCTATGCCGACGGGCGCACCCTGCCGGACGGCATCGTGACCTATAACGTGCGCGTTATCGACAATGCGGGTAACGTCGGCTCGACGGCAACGCAGAATGTGACCATCGATACCGTGGCACCGGATGCCAGTAAGACCATCACCGTCGACGCGATTACACAGGATACCGGCCTGGACGCGCACGACTTTATCACCAGCGATAACACGCTGACCATCAGCGGCAAACTTGGAGCGCCGCTGGCGGCGGGTGAACACGCTCAGATAAGCATTGACGGCGGAAAAAGCTGGATTGACGTAAGTATTAGCGGCACCACGTGGAGCTACATTGATCGCCGCACGCTGGCAGACGGTGACTATCTCTATCAGCTGCGCGTCATTGACGATGCGGGCAATATCGGCGCAACCACCAGCCAGCTGGTGACCGTGGACACCGTGGCACCGGATGCGAGCAAAACCGTTACCATCGATCGCATTACTGATGATACAGGGCTGAGCAACAGCGACTTTGTCACCAGCGATACCTCGCTGACGATCCACGGCTCTTTGGGGGCATCACTTTTAGCCAGCGAACACGTGCAGATAAGCCTGGACGGCGGGAAGACTTGGCAGACGGTAACCACGGTGGGCAGCAGCTGGTACTTCAATGACGGGCGTACGCTGGCTGACGGCACTTATCAGTATTTTGTCAGGGTCATCGACGACGCTGGCAACGTTGGGCAGAGCGCTTCTCAGACGGTTACGGTCGACACAACGCCGCCGGATGCCGCCATTACTATCACCGTAGACAGCATCACCACCGACAGCGGCTTTAGTAACAGCGATTTTATCACCAACGATAATACGCTGACGTTGAACGGCTCATTGGGGGCGGCGCTCGGCAAAAACGAATACGTTCAGGTGAGCGTCGACGGCGGGGCCAGCTGGGTTTATGCAACCTCGGTCAACGGTACCAGCTGGAGCTACACCGACGGACGCCAGCTTGCTGACGGCAACCATACCTGGCAGGTCCGCGTTGTTGATCTTGCTGGAAACGTCGGCGCGACGACCAGCCAGACGGTGACGGTGGATACCGTCGCGCCAGCCTATGGCATCACCATTGACAGCATCTCTGATGATACAGGGCAGAGCGCCAGCGACTTTATTACCATGGACACCACGTTGACGTTAAACGGCACGTTGGGTCATACCCTTGCCGGCGACGAGCGCGTACAAATCAGCCTCGACGGTGGTCAGAGCTGGGTGGACGCTGTGGTCAATGGGACAGCCTGGCGCTACGTGGATGGACGCACTTTGCCGGACGGTGACCACCTGTATCAGGTTCGCATTGTCGATCAGGCCGGAAACGTGGGGTCAACTGCAAGCCAGGTCGTGACCGTTGATACCGTGGCACCGGATACCGTGGGCACCATCGTCAGCTATACCGACAACGACGGCGAGCGTACCGGTAACTTTGACAGCAGCTATTCCACCGACGACACCTCGCCGGTGCTGAACGGCACGCTAAACCAGGCGCTGGCAGCGGGCGAGATCGCACAGATCTTCCGCGATGGCGTCCTGGTAGGCAAAGTGACCATCACCGGCGGCACAAACTGGACGTTCGCGGATTCTGGCCTGCTGGACGGGAACTATCACTATGTCCTGCGCGTGACCGACAAAGCGGGGAACTACACCGAGTCTAACGACTTTACGCTGAAGGTAGATACCTCGGTGCCGACGACCAAAGCGCTGGTCGATGGGTTGAACACGACGGATACTACGCCAATTATCACCGGGACCGTGGACGCGCACCTGGTGAACGGCGAGTTCGTGGTGGTGACGGTGAACGGCAAGACCTACACCTCCGATCGCGGTGGCGCTGTAGTGGTCGATCCTTCTTCTAATACCTGGTATTTACAAATCCCGGACGCCGATGTTCTCGCGTTAAAGAGCTATGACGTAACGGCACAGGTGAAGAGCAGCGCGGGCAACGGCAACAGTGTAAATGTTACGCACGGCACGGTGGTCGTGGGCGCGGAAGCATCAATGACACCAACCTGGGCCTTTACCAGCGCAACCAACGCCATTTCCGCCAGCTTTATGCTCGACGAAAACGGCATGTGGACGTTTGCCGGCAACCAGCAGTTCGCCACGTCGAGCGACCGCAACACTTATAAAGTGAGCGGAAACTTCACGATGACCGGGAACTACACCACGGGCGCCTATGCGGACATCAACCGCGACGGGCACGCGGATATGCTGGTGGAAAGCACCAACTACAACTACATCACTCAGCTGATAAACAACGGTGATGGTACCTATACGTCAACCAGCCCCGGCAGTAGCGCCACGGTCGGCGCGCTGCTGTGGTATGGCGCAGTCGTGTCCATTGACTTCCAGGGCGACGGCTATGTCGACTTTGTGATGGGCGACGCAGGTGGGCCAGACTCCAGCACCTTTGTGAATAACAACGCTGGCAAGCTGGTGGGTACCTCCGGCAGTGGAACGTACTCCAACTTCGTCAGCGGCGCAAAAGTCGGCAACTACAACAGTCTGATTGAAACTTCTGGGGTCGATTTAAACAACGATGGCATGGTGGATATCGCCCAGCACACTACCAACGGCGGCAATAACTATGCGCTGTCCACGATGTTCAACAAAGGGGACGGCACCTTTACCTGGAGCCAGAACTTCATCAACACCATGTACAGCGCAACGGGGTCTGCTGCGGCTAATAATGCGGTGAGCATGACCTGGGCGGACTTTGACGGCGATGGTTACATGGATCTCTACATGGGGATGTCGCGCGCCGGTACCGGGGGGCTGCTAATGATGAACGACGGCAAAGGCAACCTCCTTACCGGCACCGCGGTTGGCACCGAGAAGTATAACGGTACGGTCAGCGTAGCGGTTGACTGGAATATGGACGGCCGGATGGACATCATCAAGCTGGCCAACACCGGGCAGTCGTACATGTACACCAACGACGGGCTGAAGGGTGTGGCGAGCTTTACCTCTTCGAAGTTCGGTTCAGCGACCACCAGCCAGGTTTCCGGCGCGGCGCTGGTCGACTATGACTGGGACGGCGCACAGGATCTGCTGATCTTCCGCCAGAACGGCAGCGTGACGCTGGAGCGGAACACCAACACCGTGGCGCCAGGCACGGCTATTCACCTGAAAATTGTCGACAGTCAGGGCATTAACGTGTTCTTCGGCAACACGGTGAAGCTCTACAATGCGGCGGGTGAATTGGTGGCAAGCCAGGTGATCAACGCCCAGTCAGGCATTGGCATTAACGACGCGTCTGCGCTGGTGAGCTTCTACGGCCTCAATCCGAATGAAACTTACCACGCCCAGCTGGTGCGGGCGATTAACGGCGTCTCCAGCAACACCACCTGGAACGGTCTCACCGCTGGCGATGGCAGAGAAAGCTATGCTCTGACGGCAGATGCTGCTACCGGCGTTCACGCGGGGACGCTCACCGGGACCGGCTATAACGACACCTTTATTGCCGAGCAGGGAACCTACGTCTACAACGGCGGCGGCGGCTGGGAAAGCTCTTCAGATCACCAGACCTGGAGCGCGACGGGCGGTATGGACGTGGTCGACTTCCGTAACTCGAGCGTTGGCATCACCGTCGACCTCGGCAAAACAGGGGCGCAGAACACCGGGTTTAACACCTCGACCTTTAGCAATATCGAAGGGATTGTTGGCTCCAGCCATGATGATGTTATTACCGGCAACAGCGGCAATAACACCTTCGAAGGCGGCGGCGGTAATGATACGTTCAACATTGGCAGCGGCGGTCACGATACGCTGCTCTACAAGTTGCTGAACGGTTCTGATGCCACCGGAGGCAACGGTCATGACGTGGTGAACGGCTTTAGCGTCGGGACTTGGGAAGGTACCGCAGACAGTGACCGTATTGACCTGCGTGAGCTGCTGCAGGGTAGCGGTTACTCCGGGGATGCTTCCGCCCACTACATCAATGGCGTAGCGCAGCTGGGTGCCGGAGCCGGCAACATCGGCGACTACATCAAAGTGGTGCAAAACGGCAGCAGCACCGAGATTCAGATTGACCGTGACGGTAAAGGGGGAGCCTTTGACCCAACGACCGTGGTGACGCTGAACGGGGTACAGACTGACCTCGCTACGCTGCTGGCGAATCACCAACTGGTGGTGATTTAACGTTATTGCCGCCGGGCTTTAAGTCCGGTGGCATTTCAGCCGCTTATTTTTATTACCCGGTATAAAACATGTTTATGAAACAAGCCGCGGAAAGGATGACACAGGCGCTTTTTGCCACTTTCGCAGGACGTGAAATACAATGACTTCAACGCATACCCGCTATGAACCCTGGCTGCAGGCCATGCTGACCGTAGCGCGCCACTATCGGCTGGACTTCTCGGAAGAGCACGTGCGCGTGGTGGTTAATCAGGAAAGCCAAAGCCCGCATCAACGGGTGCTGGAGGACATGGCTCGCCAGCTCGGATTAGCCCTGCGCAGCGTGCCTGCGGACGCCTCGCTTATCGATCCGTGGCGCTTGCCGCTGGTTGCAGAGCTCAATGACGGCCAAATGGCGGTGCTGACCCATATGGATAACCACGGGCAGCTAAGTATACAGCTCACCGGCGACGGCGGGCTGGAAACCGTGGTCAGCCTTGATGCGCTATCGCAAAGGCTGAAAGGCCTGTTTCTGCTGCGTCCGCTGAACTCGATCCCCGACGCGCGGGTGGACGACTACGTTAAGCCGTACCAAAAAAACTGGTTCTGGACGCTGGCGCTGAAAGACTGGAGACGTTACGGCGACATCATGCTGGTGGCGATGGCGGCAAACGTGCTGGCGCTGGCCGGAATGATCTTCTCCATGCAGGTGTATGACCGCGTAGTGCCTTCGCAGTCGGTGCCGACGCTGTGGGTGCTGTTTGGCGGCGTCATGCTGGCCATTATCTTCGAGTTCACCATGCGTATGCTGCGTGTCCACATTGCGGATGTCGTCGGGAAGCGGGCCGATTTGCGTATTTCTGACCGGGTGTTTGCCCGGGCGCTGCGCATTAAAAATAACGCGCGACCAAAATCGACCGGATCGTTTATCTCGCAGATTCGCGAGCTGGAGTCGGTGCGTGAGCTGATCACCTCCACCACTATTGGTACGGTATCGGATATCCCGTTCTTCCTGCTGTTTGTCTTTATTCTCTGGCTGATTGGCGGCCCGCTGGTGTTTGTCGTGCTGCTGGCTATTCCGCTGCTGCTGATCCCCGGTCTGCTGGTGCAGCGGCCGCTGGCGCACCTCTCAAATGAAGGCATGCGCGAGTCGGCCATCCGCAACGCCACGCTGGTGGAAGCCGTTCAGTCCATAGAAGACATTAAGCTGCTGCGCGCCGAGCAGCGGTTCCAGAACCAATGGAATAACACTAACGACGTTGCCGCTGCGGTGGGAATGAAGCAGCGCTGGCTCACCAGCCTGCTGATGACCTGGACCCAGGAAGTTCAGTCGATCGTTTACGCCGTGGTATTGCTTGTAGGCTGCTACCTGGTGATTAACGGTGACATGACCACCGGGGCCCTGGTGGGGACGTCAATCCTGGCCTCGAGAACCATTGCGCCGCTGGCGCAGATCTCCGGCGTGCTGTCGCGCTGGCAGCAGGCGAAGGTGGCGCGTAAAGGGCTGGACGACCTGATGCAGCGCCCGCTGGACGACCCCGAACAGGGCAAAAAAGTGCATAAAGCGCATCTGCAGGGCAACTATCAGCTTAACTACGCGGCGTTTTACTACGACGAAGAAGAGAAGGTTAATGACCTGGATATTGCACGGCTGACCATTACCGCCGGGGAAAAAATCGCGGTGCTGGGGCGCAACGGTTCCGGCAAAAGCACGCTCCTACAGCTGCTGGCGGGAATGCAAACGCCGCAGCACGGACAGATCCTGCTGGATGATATTAGCCTTGGGCAGCTCGATACCGCCGATCTCCGCCGTGACATGACCCTGCTGAGCCAGCAGGCTCGTCTGTTCTTCGGCTCAATTCGCGACAACCTGACCATGGGCCGGCCGCTGGCCAGTGACGAAGAGATACACCGCGCCCTGACGCTTAGCGGGGCGCTGGCGTTTGTTCAGAAGCAGAAGAATGGCCTCAACTACCTGATTACCGAAGGCGGCGCCGGGCTTTCCGGCGGCCAGCGTCAGGCTTTGCTTCTGGCTCGAACCCTCATTCTACAGCCGCAGATCCTCCTGCTGGATGAACCTACGGCCTGGCTGGATGAAGTCAGCGAGCAGCAGCTCATTGCCAGTCTGGCGCCGTGGTTGGGCAACCGCACGCTGGTGGTCGCTACGCACCGGATGCCAATCCTGCAGCTGGTGGACCGAATTATTGTGCTGGATAACGGCCGTATCGTCATGGACGGACCAAGAGACAAAATATTGCAGCAGCACGGAATGATGGAGAAAAAGGCCGCCCCGCGTCGGACCGCGACGCTTAAGCCAAACGGCGCGCCGGAGGTGCAGGCATGAACGATATCACACGCTACAACAGCCGCCTGAAAGAGCCCGCGCTGCCGCGTTCGAGCCTGGTGGCCTGGGCGCTGACGGCGATGCTGCTGGTCTTTGTGCTCTGGGCAAATTTTTTCACTCTGGATGAAGTGACGACGGGGGCGGGTAAAGTGGTGCCGTCGTCACGTGAGCAGGTTATTCAGTCGCTGGAAGGCGGGATCCTCTACAAACTGGACGTTCGTGAGGGGGATATCGTTGAGAAAGGACAGGTACTTGCGCAGCTTGATCGAACCAAAACGGAGTCCGGGGTTCAGGAAAGTGAATCTCGCCTGCATGCCGCGATGGCAACCGCGGCTCGCCTGAGAGCAGAGGTCGGCGCAACGCCGCTGGTTTTTCCCGACATGCTGCCCGGCGATAGTGAGCTTGTTCGCCAGGAAACCGCGCTTTATAACTCGCGCCGCAGCAGTCTTGAAAAAGGGGTTGCCGGCCTGCGGGAGGCTATTTCTCTGGTGCAGCGCGAACTGGCGATGACCCAGCCGCTGGTGAAACAAGGGGCGGCAAGCAGCGTGGAAGTTCTGAGGCTCCAGCGGCAAAAAAACGAGCTGGAAAACAAAGTCACCGAAATGCAGAACCAGTATTACGTGCGTGCGCGTGAAGAGCTGGCAAAAACCAATGAAGAAATTGAAACCCAGCGCTCGGTGATGCGTGGGCGAGAGGACTCATTAACTCGTCTGAAATTTACCGCGCCGGTGCGGGCGATTGTGAAAGGGATTGAAGTGACCACCGTCGGCGGCGTTGTTCCGCCAAATGGCAAGCTGATGACCCTGGTGCCGCTCGACGATCAGATGCTGATTGAGGCAAAGATCTCGCCGCGCGATGTGGCGTTCATTCATCCGGGACAAAAAGCGTTGGTGAAAATTACCGCCTACGACTATTCGATCTTTGGCGGGCTGAAAGGGGTGGTCACGACGATTTCCCCGGACACGCTCCAGGATGAGGTCAAGCGCGATGTCTACTATTACCGGGTCTACATCCGCACCGACGTTAGCCAGCTGGAAAACCGGGAAGGCAAGACATTCCCGATCTTCCCGGGCATGATTGCCACCGTGGATATTAAGACCGGCAATAAATCAGTACTCGATTACTTACTGAAACCGTTGAATAAAGCCAGAGAGGCGCTGCGGGAAAGATAAAAAAGCCGGCGAAAGCCGGCATTTTTATACATCGGTGGGGTCAATATTCAGGCCATAAAGAATAAACGAGAAATAGAAGCCAAAGTAGGATTTAGCCATTTCCATAAAGCTGGAGTGGATTTCTAATTCACCTTCATTATCTTCGCTAAATAATCCTGCCATAATGCCGCAGTTAACAATGCGTCTCAGGTGCATTCTCGAAATAGAGAGGTCTTTAGCCGTCTTGTTATAATTAGGTTTCATCCACCAGCGCCCATTATCATCCTGCCTGGCACGCAGGTATATCCTTAGCATAATGATATGCCCTGCATCTTTGTCAACAAACATGGCACTATTGGGGACAAGGCGGCTTAGAATAACCTCGTCAAAGAGCAGGTTTGCGCTTCGGCGGAAAAAAGTAGCAAAGGTATTTTCATCTTCCAGTGCGTGAATCGAAAGCGTGTTTCCCGGCAGTAAAAGTTTCAGTGAAGGGATAGAAATCTGCATATAGCTGCGGGTTTCATTGAGGCCTTTCACGCTGGGGTTGTACAGCAGCACCCGGCGATCATCCTCACTTTTCTCCAGAGTCATTCTGCCGGTTATGCGCAGTAGCGTCACCAGCGAGTTCACGGTATTCAGGCTGGTTAACTCCATTTTTACGCAGAATTCCTTAATGTCTGCCAGAACCGCCCGGCGATCGCCATAGTGAAAACACAGCAGCGCGAGCACCACGTGGAAGCGCGAGCTTTGTAAAATCGTTTTATAAAACAGCAACAATCTACCACACCGCTAAGTCGCCCTCTCAGTACCGTATCGTTCTGTCATCGAAAGCGCGTATGATTATAAGTAATCCGGCTACTTAATAATCTCTATTACCTTGATATTCTTTCTCTTTTTCTCGTCACCATTTTTTGTGCGTCTCATCGTCAACGGCAAACATAACGCCAATGGGTTGTCACTTTTTGGGTGTTATACCCAGGTAGATGCACTCACGTTTTAGTGGCAAGATACAATCCGCATCTGCCATCTCTTTAAAAAGAGTTTAAAAGCGTAAAAGTGAATATTTTAGTTTAGGACCGCAAAAGTGTGCGAAATAGAATTCTCAACAATTTATAATACATGACAAAGTAATTTGAAAAATGTATACAAACAAATAAGTATGAGCATAGTAATTAGTAAGAAATGCATTAGGTACATGAATTTTTAAATAATTACTACAAACTTAACTAATTACATGTAACAACAACTAATTAGGTGCAACCTTAAGAAGGTTGATATCATAAATCTAAAAACGGTTCATCCTTCTGTTTTTCCGGAACCATATATACAAATGTTAAGACTATTTTTAACAAGGGCAATCCATTCTAAAACTATCGTTAAATACATTTTAGCCACACAAATAAATAAATCAAAGTGTCTGTATGTGGTGTTTAATAATCGGAGGCGCAATACAAAGTAAACTGCGAATCTTTTGAGGTAATTGATCCAACGTAAGATAAACTTCTAGGGCTGTAACAAAAAAGGGTTTTTTAACA
>DWAA01000015.1:0-49208 GCA_018237865.1 Styx infernalis | reverse complement strand
AGGATCAAGCCCCTGCAGTTTATGAAAGTGCCTGGTTCATGAGGCACGGAACAGTCTAGGAAACTAGGGTCTATTCATACAGGAATAAAGTTATCTCACCATATGCTCAATGATGAACATGAAGGGAAGCCCGTGATAAATCTGATAATGAAAGTGAGTGATGAAGACTGGAACGTTCCCGTAGGCCAGCTTGCCCAAAGCTCGATGCCCCTGAGTCGTTATCTGGAATACACGAATGACAGACTCTCGATCATCTACAGAGAAGTGAATAAAACGGTCCTCGATAAACTTAAGCTCATACCCTGCCTGCTTATGACTGAATTCGTGAATGAACAGAACCTGGATGGACGGTCGCGCCTGGTATCCAATATCCGGGTGGGTATGCTTGAGAGTGTAGCAGTCAACGGGAAAAATTTAGAGTATGCAGTCCGCATCGATTATGACTACGAGAAAGTGACTGTCGATAACTTCAGAGTGCTGGGCGATCGGTTCTTTTTTCACCTGTTTGAAACGTCGAGGACCCACTGGGCCATCAAGGAAGTCAGCCTTCCTGAAGTCATGAATGCTTTTGGGTTAACACTTCCGATCCCCCCACTTGCCAACGTGCCGCCGCCGCCGCCGCCAGGATTGTATGAACGCGAGCAGAGCGTGACGTCGGTAGAGGCGTTCCTGCAGAAAATAAATGAATTTAAGGCTCAGGAAGGGCAGGAAGTCTTTTACCGCGGACACAGCGACTATAAGTACAAGCTGGAGCCTTCCCTCTTCCGTGAAGAGGAGGCCGTGCCTCTCTACAGGCATAAAGAAAAGAACATGATTAACGAGATCCTGACGGCCCATCCGGCTGAATTTTATCAGGACCATTTCATGATAGATAAGCTGGTTCGCATGCAGCACTACGGCCTGCCTACCCGCCTGCTGGACGTCACAGCCAATCCGCTGGTCGCCCTCTATTTCTGCTGCGCAGACATGCTCGATAAAAACGCGGAGGAAGAGAAAACAGGGGATGTGAAAATTTTTACCGTCCAGGCGGACGACATCAAGTTTTATAACTCTGACACCGTAAGTTGCATCACTAACTTGTCCCTGCTTAGTATGGAAGATAAAAATAATATCATTCCGGAAACTGACATTCCCATTGATCATCGAAACAAAAAATCTAAGGAAATGAAGAGGCTAATTCATTTCATCCGCTCCGAAAAACCGTACTTCGAAGACGCAATACGTCCAGGCGACTTGAGCCGTATCCTTTTTGTGCGCGGGAGAATTGCCAACCAGAGGATTTCATCCCAGTCCGGTGCATTTCTGCTTTTCGGGCATGAGGCTGTCCTGCCGGATACCGGCCACAGCGGTCTTAAGGTAGACCGAATCTATATCAGCAACAAGAAAGCGATCCTGCAGGAGCTTAGCAGGCTTAATATCAAACCCAGTACCATCTACCCCGGTATTGAAGAGACAGCGAGAGAAATTGCCCGCAGAACGAAGGGTGAAGAGATCCTTAACCGGCTGAAATGAAAAAAACCGCTTACGCGGCTACTGGGCTTACTTGAGGTAGTCGCACATCTGCAGGCAATCAGGATGTCACCCACTCGACATTATTCGCCGGGGCTTGTCACTGCGGTAACGATTATCATGCCGATTTCGCTGTATGCGCTACACAGTATTACCGAGAATATGGAGACTTATTTTCCCCTTGGTTGCTGGCTTTTCTGTATATGGCGGCAGGACTGATGATTGCTCAACGTATCGTCATCTCCGCCAGCGGAGTGAGTTACAGCGAATTTTTGAAGAATGTTCGCGCCAGATTGTTTTCTACAAATAAGAGATATTGAAATATGCGGCAGACCTTACTATATGCATTCCTCACTGCAACTGAAGGTCTACTTTTTGCTCAGAACAGACGGTCAGGTTTGATTGCATTCTGTTTGCGGAAACTGTCAGTATGAGTCCGACTTAATTCAGGTTAGAGGAGCAGTTTTCAATGAGTTGTTTAGACCCCGCCACCTTAAGAGGCGGTATTCCTAGCGAACAGTTCTACTTACTGTTTATCAATTCCAATAATGGAACGTCGGCTAAATCATTAGGAATATAGGGGTCATCTTCTTCTAAATTAACCCCAATACAATCAACATCATTTAACCCAATTTCCCAAGCCCATCTAACATCTAACGTACTCATTTCTATCCCTAAACTATCTCTTTGTGGATGCTCGGGAACAATATTTTTTAACATCGCATCGCATCCAAGATAGAGTTTTCCACAGGCCTGATACGCAGCAAGAAATCTTTCTAGATTGACATTGCTATCAGGAGTCATCGTATTAATTCTACTGATCATTGTCATTCTTTTAGTTAATGGGGTTGTCATCATATTTTCAGATATCAGTACTCTATAATGAGTTGGGTTTTTAACTGAAATACCCTTGACAATACAAACCCGTAATCTGGCTTTACTATCTACCAAGCCTATTGATGATATAAGATCTTTAAAAATATCCTCACCTATACCGGGGTCTTTAAATAATAGATATAATCCTGGGTAACACGACTTTAATTGAGTGAAGCCCACTCCTTGCCAGCGTGTTCTATCCCATAGACGAGGTTTGATTAGACTTTGTATGGAATAATCTTTATGTGTTATATTTTCGGAATTAAATTCTTCTTCAGGCAATTTTCCTTTTCCAGGTGTTGGAGCATTTATATCCTCGATCTCCAACACTTTCGGAAATTCACTATCCCAAGATTTATCTCTTAGAAGAGGGTAAGTTTTCTTTTCAGCACTAGTGGAATAAATCTTCTTAATTTGTTGATCAATATCATTTCCAAGAACATTTTCAATAGCTTTGATACAGCCACCGAAACTAATTGCTCTGTCGAATGCAGCATCTTCGAAGATCATTTTTTCAATATATTCTGTGTTTTTTATAAAAAATAATTCAGGAAGAAGATCAAACACTATTTTATTGAATTCATTGGTGATTTTTTGTTGAGCATCGATTCTAAAATCACTTGCATCAAAACCAGCGCAGTTTATTGTAAGATTTAGTTTTCCACTATTGCTATTTATTTCATGTGATAAGAATAAGTCATCTTCGTCATCTGCTATTACTTCAATAATTAAAAACGCTTCTTTCAGATGGATGTTATCAATCGTACAAGTTGCAAAAGCACTCTCTAAAAGTGATAAGACATTAGTTGAAAACTCTATAAATGGTGACCGATTCGGAAAGTTAATTTCTATGGTGCATCCAAAAATAAAAGATGTATGTACTCCTCGTTTGTCATGGTTATCTTTTATACCTTGAATATTAAATCCAGCATCAAAGTCACGTATTTTTTGCAAAAAATCATTATTATCATTATCTGCAATAACTTCGTACTCACGCTCAAAATCTTCAATATAACCTAAAGCATATTTAAGACATCCCGATGATACAAAAAGCCCTAATCTATCGAGTTCATCAGGAATATTACTCTGTCGATTTATTTCCTTTAGATCAGTGTTCAAAATGAGTTGACTTATGTAAAAATCGACTTGCTGATTTTCTTTATCACCGAACGAGCTATCACTGATATTCTGGTTAATTATTAAAAACAATTCATACCATAAAAGGGCATGTGCTAATTTCCCTAGTTTTATTTCTGTTAGGCATAAACTATAATAAATATCAGCCTGCTTTAATGATATCTCATCATACTTCCAGTAGTTATCTGTAATCAAAGAAGCGGATAGAAGCAAGCATGAACGTGAACTCCATAGCAACCCAATGGATTCGTAAGCATAAGCAATAGCTTTTAATGCTAATATAAATTTATCTCGTGATTCCTCTTTATATAGTGGAATAAAAGATTTTCCTAAATACTTGATTGCCTGATAATGGTGACCATTTTGAATCCTCTTTATACCTCTTCGTAGATTTAATAATGCCCCTTTAACTTCACCACCTCTAACAGCAGATTGCTCAGTCATATAGTCTAATAAATTTTCATATGCATCTACCTCGAAAAAAATGTCATCTAGTTCGTTCAAAAGTTGGAAGTTTTTCTCAAAGGGATAGCCTATTAAACTCCCACTATTTTTAAAAATTTCATGTAACTCTTCAAATACCACCGAAGCATCTTCTACATCTGAAAACGTTGTCAATTTATAAATAGCTTTGTGAGTTCTCGCTGTGAGTGCATTACTGGGACGTGATTCATCGTCAGCTATCTCATCTAGCTTGGCGAGCATGTTACGTTCAATATTCTCGATGTCGATAGTAGATGTTGCGTTGTTAAGTCTAATATAACTTTTATGAACTGTTACTAAGTTTAAAACTTTCTCCCATTTTGAGGAATTAGTTGAGGATGCTATACTTTCATAGGCTAATTGAAGATTTTCTTCGAAGAGATTAAAATCTTCCATCCAAAAATGGGACTTCCAAGAGTATTGATAATACGCATCTAACAATTGTTGATTAGTCCCGAATTTTTTTGATATTTTTATAACTCTTTCAAATAGACCTTGTGTTTCAATTAGTGGTTTCTCAAGTTCAGCGCTTAACTCTGCAATTTCTAAAAATACATCCACTTGTTCATATGAAATTTCAGCAGGGTTTATTTTCTCTCTAATATACTCGGTTAATTCTTCATGTTTTTTATGCTTCTTATAATCATTTTCTCCAAAAACAACTTCTCTTTTATATTGTGTTGGAACTGACAATGTATCAATAACCAATTGCTCAAAATGGTTTTTGTAAATTTGATCTAATAGCCAATTAATATCTAATATACGGACATCTATTCCAGTTTTTGTTTTTAGTGTATCCTCAACCTCTGAACGAATATTGGACTTTGCAGATTGATTCGTTACGCAAAATACTTTAGTATACCCACGCTCTGTTTCTTTTATCTTAAGTACATCTTCATGGCATTTTTTCTTCCAGTCTTTACGGGTACTTACCGCAAAGGCCCAACGTTCTTTATTTGATGTATCATTAACTCCTTCGAACCAAAGAATCTTACTTTGTTCCGAAACTGGAAAGGTTTGTGTGTCAGTTTTACCATCGCCACCAGCTACAGGGCCAGTCTGCTCAAGGAGATTAGGGCAAATTATTTTCTCACATATTCTTTTTGCAAAATCTTCGAATTGCAATTCTTGATTTCTTGTATTTAGAGTAGAAAGAAAATGTTCAAGTACAACTCTATCTAAAGACCCTGTTTCTCGGATCGTTGAATCAGAAAATTTTTCTGGACGACGACGCTTTAAAAATTCTTTAGATGAAAATTTGGCTTCCTGTACTTTCATGATTTTTATGCTCCATTTTTCACCGACATCAAACCTTTGTGTTTATCCGCTGGAGTTTTTATTCATACTACTTTTTTTGAATAAAACACCGTGGTGTATGATCTTTAGCCAAGCTAACTATGTAATCACTATACCACTGCATCATCTCCCTACGCTGCTCCAAATACTTAGCACGGTTGTAAGTCCCACGTATCGCGTTCTTATCCACATGTGCAAGCTGCGTTTCAATCCACGCTGAGTTAAATCCTTTTCATGCAGAATTGTACTAATTGTTTGGCGAAAACCGTGTCATGTCAGTATTCCTTTGTATCTCAACAATTCAATTACCTGATTCACACTTTCCTTGGGACCAGTTTAGTACGACCATTTAATCCAATGAATTTCGATTGGTACAGTCCTGTAATGGGCTTGAGTGGCTCAATTTGACCCGCCAATGGAATTGTATGTGGTCGTTTCATCGTCATTATTTATGCAGGTATCTCCTTGAATCGTATTTCGAAATCGATATCCTCCCTGCAAGCAAAACTTAGTTCCTGAGCTAAAACTCCAGTGAACATGATGACTCGTGTTGATTTAATCAAGAGGGAGATATTAATCTTACGGGCTCCCATGTTTCTGATGTAGGATCCATCGATTTATATAAGCGGGCGATAGCCAATGCCCCCTCACGAAACAAGACAGAGCTGTTAATAATCATTTTATCTTTTAATTTAGGCTCTTGAGGTATTTCCCTTGCTATAATCGCGGCTAGGCGAATCGAAGCATGGTGAGCAGCAACAGAAGCAATAAAGGGATACGGAGTTCTCTGATACCGAATAGCGGGAGTGCACATCACCTTCTGAAGTAATTCAATCGGGAGAGCAGGAAACCCAGCCTTAATCCACTCACGGTGAAGTGCACCACTAATGTCATGACCGTCACTACCCGACAATCTTACACCTTTCGGTTCCAAAACCTCTTTCATTGCACGTTCGATGAAGTGAAGGCTTTCCCATCGGGAAAGCGCATAATGAGCAGCTCCTGCGAGTAGCCGATCTGCAGCTGATTCTAAATGAATTATTGTTGTGACATCAAAACGGCTGATGTCATAGAACATCGTATAAAATTCGTTATAGTCAGCCTGAAGTTTTTCTAGTTTACTACTGGTAATTCTCATTACAGCTTCTTCAGTCAGACCGATCACCGCCTCCAGTAAAGGAATTTCTTTTATTCGTTCAATAGGCATCCTGACACAATATAAAACCCCATTAATTTGATAGGCAATAGGAGGGAAACAATAGGAAATATGCTGCCTATCTCCGTAAAAATTTTCCAACCAATTTGTCACTGACAGCCCTGCTTCATCCGGATCAGACCCTAATACTATTTTGTATCCATCTGCAGAAATAAGGTCTGCTGCAGCAAAAAGTGAATAACTTGGTTCAACAAACTTGGCGGACAAACGATCTCTCACGTAGCTCATGTAATCGTGAAAATCACCCCCACCTTGATTAATTTCTTCCTGAGTAATGGAAGCCTTTTTCATTTAACCCCTTAGTTTTATATGTCATTAAACTAGTTGTTTCAATATAATCTACTGAAGGCCATTAGCCATCTGCACCATGTTGATTAAAACACGAAAAAATCAGTAATTCTTCCATCAACTTACAGAACATTATGAACTCCCACAGTTCTCGCATGACAGCTCTTAGGGACCGTTAGCTTGCCTAGTTCGTGCCAACAACGGACATTGCAAACTTTTCACCGTAGCAATTGTTAGGAGCAGGTCAGATACAGTCAACATCACTATGTGTTTATCCCAGGATCAGATTATGCCATCCAAGAAATGAACTGAAACAACGGAGTTTTTACTGCCAAATAATGATTTTGCCAATTGCTGTCCAAAACATCGTTTCAGGCCATTACGTTATGCACTAATCTGTGTAAAATCAGAGCTAACCCAATATTGTGGAATGTTCTGTTATGGCTGGCGTAAACAAAACTCATCTGACTGAAACGGATATCATCACCAAGTTCATCCTACCTGCGATCAAAGAAGCAGGCTGGGACGTGATGACGCAGATACGCCAGGAGGTAAAACTCCGTGATGGAAAAGTGGTGGTCCGCGGCAAACTGGCGGCACGCCTGACAGTGAAATCAGCCGATATTGTGCTTTACCACAAGCCGGGATTACCGCTTGCTGTTATAGAAGCAAAAGCCAATAAGCATGAGATTGGCAAAGGGATGCAGCAAGGGCTGGATTACGCGCGCTTGCTTGATGTGCCTTTTGTTTTTGCCTCCAACGGTGACGGCTTTATCTTTCACGATAAAACCAACCCTGTGCAGCTTGAATCTGAAATCAAGCTAGAAGATTTCCCAAGCCCTGAACAGCTTTGGGATAAATACTGCGCCTGGAAAGGTTTTACTACCGAACAAATGGCCGTCATCAGCCAGGATTACTACGATGACAACTCAGGAAAATCCCCGCGTTACTATCAGTTACAGGCAATCAATAAAACCATAGAAGCCGTATCTGCCGGGCAAAAACGTGTATTGCTGGTCATGGCGACAGGAACCGGGAAAACCTACACCGCTTTCCAGATTATCTGGCGTTTATGGAAAGCAAAAAACAAGAAACGCATTCTGTTCCTCGCTGACCGCAATATTCTGGTTGATCAAACTAAAACTAACGATTTCCAACCCTTTGGCAGCGCGATGACAAAAATCACCGGGCGCACCATCGACCCGGCATATGAAATCCAACTAGCGCTATATCAGGCTATCACCGGTCCTGAAGAACATCAGAAAGCGTTTAAACAAGTCGCACCCGATTTCTTTGACCTGATTGTTATCGACGAATGCCACCGTGGCAGCGCGTCGGAAGATAGCGCCTGGCGTGAAATCCTCGAATACTTTAGCAGCGCCACGCAGATTGGCCTCACCGCAACGCCGAAAGAAACCGAAGAAGTCTCCAGCACCGATTACTTTGGTGAACCGGTCTATACCTATTCCCTGAAAGAAGGCATCGAAGATGGCTTCCTCGCCCCTTACAAAGTGGTGCGTGTGGATATCGACGTGGATTTACAAGGCTGGCGGCCGACCAAAGGGCAGGTCGATAAACACGGCGAGCTTATCGAAGACCGTATTTATAACCAGAAAGATTTTGACCGCACCATGGTGATTGATGAGCGCACCATGCTGGTGGCGCAAACCATTACCGACTATTTGAAACGCACCAACCCGATGGATAAAACCATCGTTTTTTGTAACGACATCGACCATGCCGACAGAATGCGCCGGGCGCTGGTTAACCTGAACCCGGAGCAAGTGAAGAAGAATGAAAAGTATGTGATGAAAATCACCGGCGATGACGAAATTGGCAAAGGGCAACTAGATAACTTCATCAATCCTAAAAAGCCTTACCCGGTGATTGCCACCACGTCTGAACTGATGAGCACGGGCGTCGATGCCCAAACTTGCAAGCTGGTGGTGCTGGATCAAAACATTCAGTCGATGACTAAATTTAAGCAAATCATCGGGCGCGGAACGCGTATTAACGAAAAACACGGCAAGCTGTGGTTCACCATTCTCGACTTCAAAAAAGCCACCGAATTGTTTGCCGATGAACGTTTTGACGGTGTACCGGAAAAAGTGATCCGTACCACGGCAGAAGAGATTACCGATCCGGACTCTGATTTTGACGAGCGGCTGGAAGACGACACGCCAGAGAATGAATTGCCTGATGTGTTTGCAGGGGCTGACGAGACTCCCGCAACGTATGACCCAACATCAGGCGATGGAACTGGCGCTTTCGAAGAAGACGACGAGAACAAAATTCGCAAATTCCACGTTAACGGCGTTGCGGTCAAAGTGCTGGCGAAACGCGTTCAGTATTACGATGCAGACGGCAAACTGGTCACAGAATCCTTCCAGGATTACACCCGCAAAACGCTGCTAAAAGATAAAGACTACGCATCACTTGATGACTTCACCCGTAAATGGCAATCTGCCGACCGCAAGCAGGTAATCATTGAGGAACTGCAACAGTTAGGCGTGCTTTGGGATGTGTTAGCCGAAGAAGTGGGTAAAGATCTCGATCCGTTCGATTTACTTTGCCATGTGGTTTACGGCCAGCCGCCGCTCACGCGCCAGGAACGTGCCAACAACGTGCGCAAGCGTAACTACTTCACCAAATATTCCGCGCCTGCGCAGAACGTGTTAAACACGCTTCTGGATAAATACGCCGACGAAGGCGTGCAGGAAATCGAAGATATTCAGGTGTTGAAGCTCAAACCGTTCGACACGCTGGGCCGCCCGCTAGAAATTATCAAAAGCAGCTTTGGTAACAAGCAGGCTTACGAAGATGCAGTGATTGATCTGGAAAACGAAATCTACCAGTTGCCGCCACGTTCTGCCTGATAACCAACCACTATTCTGCCACCTGGCGCTTACGGCTCCCGGTGGCATCATTTTTTAAAAACGGAAAGAAAACATGTCAATTAGCTCAGTCATAAAATCCCTCCAGGACATCATGCGCAAAGACGCAGGCGTGGATGGCGATGCCCAACGCTTAGGCCAGCTTTCCTGGCTGCTGTTCCTGAAAATTTTTGACACTCAGGAAGAAGAGCTGGAACTGGAGCAGGATGATTATCAGTTGCCAATCCCTAAACGCTACCTGTGGCGCACCTGGGCGGCAAACAGCGAAGGGATGACCGGCGATGAGCTGCTTGAGTTTGTGAATGACGACCTATTCCCAACCCTGAAAAGCATGATTGCGCCAATCGACAAAAACCCGCGCGGTTTTGTAGTGAAGCAAGCGTTTAGCGATGCCTATAACTATATGAAAAACGGCACGCTGCTGCGCCAGGTGATCAACAAACTTAATGAAATCGACTTTAGCAGCAGTTCCGAACGCCATCTGTTTGGCGATATCTACGAACAAATCCTGCGCGACCTGCAAAGTGCCGGGAATGCGGGTGAATTCTATACCCCGCGTGCCGTGACACGCTTTATGGTCAACCGTATCGACCCGAAACTGGGCGAGTCAATTATGGACCCGGCCTGTGGAACGGGCGGCTTTCTTGCTTGTGCGTTCGACCATGTGAAAGAGCATTACGTCAACACCACCGAAGACCACAAGACCCTGCAACAGCAGATCCACGGCGTGGAGAAAAAACAACTTCCGCACCTGTTGTGTACCACCAACATGCTGCTGCACGGCATTGAAGTACCGGTCCAAATCCGCCACGACAACACGCTCAACAAACCGCTCTCCTCATGGGATGAACAGTTAGACGTAATTATCACCAACCCGCCGTTTGGTGGCACAGAAGAAGACGGTATAGAGAAGAATTTCCCAGCAGAGATGCAAACCCGTGAAACCGCCGATCTGTTCCTGCAGCTGATTATCGAAGTGCTGGCCGATAAAGGCCGTGCGGCGGTGGTATTGCCGGACGGCACACTGTTTGGTGAAGGCGTCAAAACCAAAATCAAAAAGTTGCTGACCGAAGAGTGCAACCTGCACACCATCGTGCGTTTGCCGAACGGCGTGTTTAACCCGTACACCGGCATCAAAACCAATATTCTTTTCTTCACCAAAGGCCAGCCAACCAACGAGGTGTGGTTCTACGAGCATCCGTACCCGGACGGCGTGAAGAATTACAGCAAAACCAAACCGATGAAGTTTGAAGAGTTCCAGACCGAAATCGACTGGTGGGGCAACGAAGCCGACGGATTTGCCAGCCGTGAAGAGAACAACCAGGCGTGGAAAGTCAGTATCGATGACATCATTGTCCGCAACTTTAACCTCGACATCAAAAACCCTTACCAGGGCGAAACCATCAGCCACGACCCGGATGAACTGCTGGCGCAGTATCAGACGCAGCAGGCGGAAATCAGGGAACTGCGTAACCAGCTGCGCGATATTCTCGGAGCCGCGCTTGCAGGCAGCAAGGGAGCAAACTGATGACAGTTGAGAAGCTGATTACCGATCATATCGATATCTGGTCCTCTGTCCTGCAAACCCGTTCCACTGCCGGGCGCAGTAGCAAAGGCAAAATCGACCTCTATGGCATTAAGAAACTGCGCGAGCTGATTCTGGAACTGGCGGTGCGCGGCAAACTGGTACCGCAGGACCCGAATGACGAACCGGCATCTGAGTTGTTAAAGCGTATTGCCGCCGAGAAAGCTGAGCTAGTGAAGCAGGGGAAGATTAAAAAGCAGAAGTCACTACCGGAAATTAGCGAGGATGAGAAGCCATTTGAGCTTCCTGGGGGGTGGGAGTGGGTGCATCTTCCTGATATCTATTGCTCAGTTTCGGAGTCATCTAATAAAATAAAGTCCTCTGAAATACTACCAGAGGGTAAATATCCTGTTGTCGAGCAAAGCCAAGAATTTATTTCTGGTTATTGCAATGATGAATCTCTATTAATAAAGCTAGATAATCCAGTTATAGTTTTCGGTGATCATACAAGGAATATTAAATTTATAGATTTTGATTTTGTTGTTGGCGCCGATGGTGTGAAGGTTTTATCACCTATATTAATTTGTGGTCGTTACTTTTTTTGGCAATTACGATCATTCAAATTAGACGTAAGAGGATATGCGAGACATTTCAAAGTATTAAATAGCCGCTTGTTTGCACTGCCCTCCATTGCAGAACAAGAGCGAATAGTTGAAAAAGTTTGCTCATTAATGTCCCTCTGTGACCAACTGGAACAGCAATCTCTGACTAGCTTGGACGCGCATCAGCAGCTGGTACAAACCCTGCTGGCAACGCTCTCCTACAGCCAAAATGCTGAAGAACTCGCCGACAACTGGGCGCGAATTAATCAGCATTTCGATACGTTGTTCACCACTGAAGCGAGCATCGACGCGCTTAAGCAAACCATTCTGCAACTGGCTGTAATGGGTAAGCTGGTGCCGCAAGATCCTAATGACGAACCGGCATCTGAACTGCTTAAACGTATTGCGCAGGAAAAAGCGCAATTGGTGAAAGAAGGGAAAATTAAAAAACAAAAACCGTTGCCGCCTGTAAGTCATGAGGAAAAACCATTTGAATTACCGCATGGGTGGGAGTGGTGTCGTATCGGTGATTGTAGTTTGTCTACCGAATATGGAATATCTCATAAAACATCTAAATCCTCTCAAGGAGTACCCGTTTTAAAAATGGGTGATATTCAAAGCGGGGAGGTAAAGTTAGGTGGGCAGCAAGTTGTAGATTCTGATATTGAAGAATTACCATATTTGTATTTGGAAAATAGAGATGTTTTATATAATCGAACAAACAGTGCAGAGCTTGTTGGAAAGGCTGGCATCTACTTAGGTAAGGATAATGCTTACACTTATGCTTCTTATTTAATTAGAATTCGCACGGATAAAAATGGAAGCATGCCAGAATTTATCAATTTGAATATGCAGGCTCCATTTTTTAGACTTACTCAAATAAATCCATATGTTAAGCAGCAATGTGGGCAAGCTAACGTTAATGGCACAATAATGAAAAATATGCTTGTAGCTATTCCACCGTTCGCTGAACAGAAGAGAATACTGCTTAAAGTAGTGCAACTGAGTGATATTTGCAGCCATCTCAAATCCCGCCTGCAATTCGCCCAGCAAACTCAGCTCCACCTAGCGGATGCGCTCACTGACGCAGCATTAAATTAAGGAACAGACGATGCCGGTTCATCATGCTATCTGGCGGGTGGGGGAGACCCCTCAACCGCTAACCCTCAGTAAACTGGTTAGCGAGCAGTTGCTGGAGAAGATGATCTTAAACGATCCCACCATCCTCTCCGATCAGTGGATGATTATCGGGCATCAGGAAAATACGCTCGACAAAGGGCGTATCGATCTGATTGCTATCGCGCCGGATGCCTCGCTGATCCTGATTGAACTTAAACGCGACCGCACGCCGCGTGAAGTGGTTGCCCAGGCGCTGGATTACGCCTCCTGGGTCGATGACTTAACCGCCGATCGTCTGTCGCAGATTTATGAAAAATTCTCCGGCGGCGGCAATCTGGCCGAGGCGTTCAGGCAACGTTTTAATACTGAACTGGAAGAAGAGTCTCTCAATCAGTCGCACCAAATTATTATTGTGGCAGCGGAGCTGGACCCGTCCACCGAGCGCATCGTGGACTATCTGAGTAAGAATGGCATCTCAATTAACGTACTGTTCTTTAAAGTTTTCCAGCACGGTGACGAGCAGTTCTTGAGCCGTGCCTGGCTTATCGACCCGAGCGAAACACAAACCAATGCCGCACAAGCCACTGCCACAAATGCTAACGCAAAAGAACCCTGGAACGGGGAGTATTACGTCTCGTTTGGTGATCCGCAAAGTCGAGTCTGGGAAGAAGCGCGTCGCTACGGGTTTATCAGCGCTGGCGGCGGAAGCTGGTACAGCCAGACCTTAAAACAGCTCCAACCCGGCGACCGCGTATGGGCAAAAATACCTGCAACGGGTTACGTCGGGGTCGGGATTGTGCAGAGCGCCGTTGAGCCTGCCAGCAGCTTCACCATCAACACTGACAACGGTGAAAAGTTGGCGATGGATGTGCTGAAATTTGGTGCCGGATATCGCAACAACGCCGACAATCCCGATAAATCAGAATATTTTGTCCCTGTGAAATGGCTGGAAACGCGCAGCGAACAGGAGGCGGTCAATGAGATTGGTTTCTTTGGTAATCAGAATACGGTCTGCAAGCCGACCACACCAAAATGGCGGCACACTATTGAAAAACTTAAGCGATATTTCGGAAATTGGAACGCCGAATTGTAATTTCCAAAAGATTATCGCTTTCCAGTTTACAAGACATCAGTATTTCTGAAGACATCTAAAAGTGGATGATTCGTTTTATCGGAACAGTTGCATCCTCGCCAATTAAAGCGGTTGCTCACGTCCGACTGACGGTAATTCAGAAGCTGAGAATGTAGTTATTTTTTAAAGAGGAATTGGAATGATTATTAGCCTTGAAGACCTTGGCCTTGCCTACCGCAAAGCGAAAGTCGATCTGTACTATTCATCCCATGTTTCACTGGAAGCAATTGCGGAATACGAAGAATCCCTACACACGAATCTAACGAATCTGCAGGAAAAAATACAAGGGGACGACGAATCATGGGTGGAAGAGAATGAGTTTACCGGCAACTGGTTGCTGGCTACAAAATATGTAGACATGACTTGCTGGGAGCAGCAGCGCGAGCCACAAGCTAACGGTCTGATATTTTCTTCACCAGCTGAAAAGTGGACGTATGCTTGCAACTCAATGGCTGAGAAAAACGAGCAAAAAAAAATCAAAGCCGAGTTTCGAGTAATGGCTCAATGCAGCCTGGATTTTCATGTTCTATCGACTCTATGGATGTTGAAAGTCGGACATCTTTTTGATGCCAAATTATCAACCTGTGCTTACGGTAACCGCCTACGCCGTACTCTGGATGGAAAGGACATCAATGCACTTTCAATTGGTTCTTTTCAACCTTATCTCAGACCTTTTCGTGATTGGCGTGACAATGGCATTAACGCCATGCGAAGCGCGCTAAGTGATAGCAAAAGAATCGTGGCGCTCACTGCTGATGTTAGTTCTTTCTATCACGAGCTGAATCCCGGATTTATGCTTGATCCAACCTTCGTCAAAGATATTTTGGAGTTGGAACTCACTGCTGAACAAAGCAAGCTTAATCGATTATTTATTAATGCGTTAAAAGCATGGGCAATTGAGACCCCGTTGAAGAAAGGATTACCAGTAGGTCTTCCTGCTTCAGCTGTTGTTGCCAACGTAGCTCTGATCGAGCTGGATCGCGTTATTGAGCAGCAAGTCGCGCCTATCTATTACGGACGGTATGTAGATGACATCATGCTGGTCATGGAAAATGGTGCAAATTTCCGTTCCATGGCAGAGCTGTGGCAATGGTTGTTCGCCCGTTCTTCCGGCAAACTGGACTGGGTGAAGGGCGAGGAAAACAAACAGATCTGTTTTCAACCAAACTATCTGCATGACAGCCAGATTCGTTTTGCAAATGCGAAGAATAAAGTGTTTATCTTGGCGGGTGACCCCGGCAAAACCTTAGTGGAAGCTATTGCTCATCAGATTTATGAACGAGCCAGCGAATGGCGTGCTATGCCTCGGTTACCTCACTCCTCCAGCAATGTCGGTACTGATTTGCTTGCAGCAACTCAAAGTAATGGCGAAGTCGCTGATAATTTGCGTAAAGCAGATGCACTGACTATGCGTAGGGCGGGGTTTGCCATCAAATTACGCGACTTTGAAGCCTATGAGCGTGACCTGCAACCGGGCACATGGAAAAGCCATCGCCAGGCTTTTTTCCGGGCATTTATTGATCATGTAATGGTACTGCCACAATTTTTTGATTTATCGGTCTACCTACCCCGAGTGATCCGACTGGCCACGGCCTGTGAAGACTTTGTCGAACTGCGCAAACTTATCTTCGCGCTCGAGAATATTTGCCATGAAGTACGAGAAAATTGCGTCCTTGCGATAAAGGCGTGTCCTGATGATAACCTCCCTTCTGAAGAAGAGATTATTGGCAAATGGAGGACTCAGCTTTTTAGCAGTGTGCTTGAAGCTATCGTTGCAGCATTTCCTCCGCGTATTTCCAAGGTAGGTAAGCAAACCTGGAATGACCATTTGAAAAATTGGCACACCCGATGTGGGCTAGACATAGAATATTTGGGTCGTGATTTTTCATTAAAGGGCTATCAAGAACAGCAGGCGAGATTATTCTCTTTCGACTTAGCACATATGCCATTCCGCTTTATCGGTCTACCAAAAGAGATGATTGCTCAACGGGGCATACCCGCTCCGAAAACAGTAGCCCACTGTGCGAAAGCATCAGAATTACTGCCTGATAATGTCGTTTTTGGTAATCAGGTAGTAGCGAAATGGTGCAAATTTAAAATCCTGCCACATGGACTGTTATTTGCTACACGGCCTTTCAGCCTGCCGGAACTCTTTATCCTAAACAATGAGGCTTATACAGCCTCAGCACGGCAAGAAATGCGAGCCGTTGTTCTCGCTGTTCGTGGTTTTGTCCTCGGTAATAAAACGCCTTGTATCGATAAACAAGGCGTATTGCAAATTCCTGACGGCCAATCTGCTGGAAAATATGGGGTTGCCGTCTCTAGCTGGAAAACGTCCATGGCAAGCTGGACTGCGGCGGTCATGCGTTCAGCCGATCCGGATGCAAACCGTTACACTCGATTATGTCGCTTGCTTGACGGTGTGATAGCCCAACCACATAACAGTCGTTACTTAATTCTGCCGGAGCTCTCACTCCCTGCGCACTGGTTTATTAGGATTGCCCGTAAGTTACAAGGTCGCGGGATTTCACTTGTCACCGGTATTGAATATTTACATGCCAATAAAGCGAGGGTGCGCAATCAGGTATGGGCTTCCTTATCTCATGATGGGTTGGGTTTTCCTTCACTAATGATTTACCGTCAGGATAAACAACGCCCAGCACTGCATGAAGAGCAGGAATTACAACGACTGGCAGGGCTAGAAATGAAACCAGAAAAGAAATGGACAACGCCTCCCATCATTCAACACGGTGATTTTCGTTTTTCCTTGTTGATTTGTAGTGAGCTGACCAATATTAGTTATCGCGCAGCGCTGCGTGGCAACGTTGACGCGCTGTTTGTGCCAGAGTGGAATCAGGATACTGAAACTTTCAATGCCTTGGTCGAATCTGCTGCGCTGGATATCCATGCTTACATCATCCAATGCAATGACCGCCAGTATGGCGATAGCCGCATCCGAGGCCCCTTCAAAGATAGCTGGAAGCGTGATGTACTGCGAGTCAAAGGCGGTATTACAGATTATTGTGTAATTGGTGAGGTTGACGTAAATGCATTGCGACAATTTCAAAGTAGTTACCGTTCGCCAGGCAAGCCCTTTAAACCTGTTCCGGATGGCTTTGAGATAGAGCATTCTCGAAAAATGTTGCCAGAAGGATAGGGAAAACGGCCAAAAAATATTGCCTGAGGTTATTGGGAATATAGCCACATGGCATTGCCAATACATAACTAGCAGATGTAAGTTGAAACTGCTTGTTGAGAGCTACCGGTTCATTTGTGCATTTAATCATCGCATAAAATACTAGGTAGCTCTCATATTTCATACTATCGATGATCTTTTCACTGAAAAAATGTAAAACAAAACATGATAAATTGAAGAGTGAATAGATATCTAAAATCCATTAAGCTCATGATAGTTAAGCTCTTAAACTTAATAAGCTATCATTAAAAATGATGTAATGATGTAATGATGTAATGATGTTATTTTCCCTTCGCAATCTTGGCAAAATCAAACGGACTAACCCCCTTCTGCCGATTCACATGCAGATAATCAGCCCACCACTGCACCATCAACCTGCGCTCCCCTAGGTGCTCGGCCTTATGGATATAAGCCGCACGCACAGAGTTACGCTCCTGATGACTCATCTGCCGTTCTACCGCATCCTTCGACCACAACCCCGATTCAATCAATGAACTACAAGCCATGGTTCTAAAACCATGCCCGCATACATCAGCTTTGGTGTCATACCCCATTACCCGTAAAGCCTTATTGACCGTGTTCTCACTCATTGGTTTACGTGGATCGTGATCACCTACGAAAATCAGTTCACGATTTCCACTCATGCTTTTGATCTTTTCCAGAATGGTCAGAGCTTGGCGGGATAAAGGAACAAGATGTGGAGTCCGCATTTTCGATCCTCGATGTGAATGCTTCACGCCTTCCAGTGGCTCGCGCTCTCCCGGAATTGTCCACATAGCGTTTTCAAAATCGACTTCTGACCAGCGTGCAAAACGCAGTTCACTAGAGCGAATGAAGACCAACAATGTCAACTCCACAGCTAAGCGTGTTAATGGTCTGCCGGTATATGTGTCGATACGATGAAGTAGTTCAGGAATGCGATTCAGTTCTAGCGCAGCACGATGCTGTCGTTTAGCTGTAGCAACCGCTCCAGCGATCTCTTGTGCGGGGTTATAGTCGATTAAACCGCTTTGCACGGCAAATCGCATAATTGCTGTTGTTCGTTGCTGTAAACGTGCCGCAACCTCAAGACGTCCAGACATCTCTACGGCTTTAATGGGAATAAGTAAATCTCTGGTTTTTAACTCAGCGATATTCCGCTTCCCAATCGCATCGAACAGATTATCTTCCAGACTTTTAAGAACACGGCCACTGTGCGACTCAGACCACTTTTGATTACTGGCATGCCAGTCTCTGGCAACTGATTCAAAAGTGATGACCTCTTTAGCCTGTTCTTCTTTTACTGCACGCTTATGCTCACGAGGATCGACACCGGCAGCAACAAGCCTCCTGGCCTCTTCCCTCTTTTGACGAGCATCAGCTAGTGACGTTTCGGGGTAAACACCAAAAGCCATAAGGTGTTGCTTACCACCAAAGCGGAAACGAAAGCGCCAGTATTTGGAGCCGTTAGGGTGTATCAACAAAAACATGCCATCGCCATCTACTAGCGAGTATTCCTTTGCTTCAGCTTTTGCCGAACGCACCTTGGTATCAGTCAGGGCCATGATGGTATTCCTTCCATATGCTGCCGTGAGTATATAAGCATTATCGAACCAGCATATATACTCGGTTCTATACTCACAAGCATGTTGATGTGGGGTAACTCAGATTGACGTCGGTTGACTGAAAAGCGGGGCAAAGCCTTGCGGGGACTGGATTTTAGGCATAAAAAAGACCTCAATTGAGGTCTATTTACATACTAATGGTGCCGAAGGCCGGACTCGAACCGGCACGTATTTCTACGGTTGATTTTGAATCAACTGCGTCTACCGATTTCGCCACTTCGGCACTGAAGGGGTATGCGGAAACGTTGTGGATTATACCTGTCGCTGGCGGCCTTGCAAGCGGCGCTGTGCGTAAGTGGCGTTAAGTGCTGAATTTTTCAGCGTTACCCATTGCCCTGCCCCGCCCGCCGGATAAGCCCTCCCTCACTGCACATATTCAGTAAATCTATCGCTCTACGGTTTACATCACCTTTCATTTGTTATGTGATCCGGTTACGGGTTCTCGTACCCACCTCCCTTTGCACTGACAAACCGTAACCAGGAAAACGTATGCGTTTTTACCAGGTCGATCCTGCGCTGGAAAACTACTGGCGGGGCGTGATCCTCTTTGGAAACAACTTCGCCACCTACAAGTTTGCGCTGGCCCATGCGCTATACGATGTCGAGCGCAATAACACGCTGGTGATGCTGGAAGATTTAGCTGTGCCGTTCAGCAAACATATCTGCGAGCATCTGAAGCTAGCGCCAAAGCAGACGCTCAATATGAGCAAACAGGGGCCATTTTTAACCGCCGCCGTGCAGTACAACAACGGCGAGATTTCTCACGCAGAGCTGATTCAGGTAACGGTAAAGCACGGTTTTAAGGTGGTGCTGGACGCCTTTCATAACGTCAGCGGCGGGCAGATTGATAAGCAGTTTTTTATCAATGAAGTGCGCGGCAGCCAGGGCATCCGCCTGACGGATAACTTCTATCTGCTTACGGAAACACCACAGTTTCACAACCTGATACATGAAACCGATGCCCGCTGGCGCCTGGTCGAAAAAGCGTGGGAGATGAACCTGCCTTCACAGATGCTGGATGTGCATTTCGATCCACAGCAGGAAGTGCTGTTTACTCAGCTGACCAACAGCCGCATCACGCTAACCAGCTGCCGTAACAGCCTGAACGGCTATCAGAAAGGCCATTGCTTTTACTGCCACGCCCCTGTCAGCCTCGAAACCGGTCACCCGCGGCTGGCGGATGTCGATCACTTCCTGCCGCTGGTTGCTCAGCATGGCATGCCGGGGACTAACCTCAACGGCGTCTGGAACCTTGTTCTTGCCTGCCAGAGCTGCAACCGGGGTGAACAAGGCAAATTTGCCAGAGTGCCACACATCGATATGCTTTACCGGCTCCACGCCCGCAATGAATACTTCATTAACAGCCGCCTGCCGCTGCATGAAGCAATCATCAACCAGACGGGCAATAATGAGGTGAAACGCAGAGCATTTTTAAACGACAGGTGGAATGAGGCGCATGCCTGCCGCCTGCAAACCTGGCAACCGCCTATGCAGAAGGAACTGATTCTCTGATGAACTCCAGTTATTACCAGATTCACGCCAAGGCCTTCTTCGAAGGCACGGTAAACGTGGATATGTCCTCGCTGTATGAAGCGTTTACCAGCCGCCTGCCTGCCGACGCAAAAGTGCTGGATGCAGGTTGCGGCTCCGGGCGGGAAGCGCTGGCCTTCACGCAGATGGGCTACCAGGTCGATGCCTTCGATGCGTCTTCTGAACTGGTGGCGCTGGCACGGGAGCATAGCGGCCTGCCGGTGAAGAAAATGACTTTTGCTGATGTAGAGCTCAGTGAAGAATACGACGGCATCTGGTGCTGCGCCTCGCTGCTACATGTGCCTTTTGTGGAGTTATCCGGCGTAATGCAGAAGCTGGAGGCGGCCTTAAAACCCGGCGGCATCTGGTACTTCTCGTTCAAGTATGGCGATAGCGAGCGCGAGAAGGATGGCCGCAATTTTACCGATATTAACGAGGCAAGGTTAACTGCCTTGTTAAAGAATCTGCCCGATCTGGAGATCGCAGAGCAATGGCTCACCCGCGATGTTCGCCCTGAGCGAAACGAGCGATGGCTTAACGTTCTACTACGCAAACCCTGAAACACGCTCCTTAATAAACGCCCGCAGCCAGCGGTGGGCCGGGTCGCGGTGAACGCGCTCGGGCCAGAACATGTAGATCTCAAACTCGGGCAGGTCGACGGGCGGCGGTAAAAGGGTCAGCAGCGGATTCGCCCAGGCAAGCCGGGCGGGCAGCATAGCCACGAGGTCGCTACTTTTCAGTACTGCTTTCATAAACAGAAAATGAGGGACGGAAAGCACCACTTTTCGGCTCAGTCCGCGGGCAGCCAGAATCTCATCAGTGATGCCTTCAAAGCCTCCGCCGTTCGGTGAGACGATAATCTGCTCCAGGTCGCAAAACTGTTCCGGGGTAAGCGGCTGATGCAGTTGGGGGTGGCCTGCTCTTCCCGCCAATACGTAGCGTTCGGTAAACAGAACCTGTCGCCGAAGCCCCTGTACGCCTTCATCACTGGTATGAAACACCAGTTCAATACCCTCCTGCCCGGTTTGCTGCATCAGCCGATGCGGAGTGTGCTCCACGACCGCCATGCGAGTCGCGGGTGCCAGACGGCGCAGCGCTGCCATCAGCGGCATTAAAATTGCCGACTCACTGTAGTCCGAGGCTGCTACGCGCCAGGTGTGGGCATCCTGCTGGGGGTTAAAGTCCGGCTGAGGTACGACGGCCAGCTCCAGCGCCGCCAGCGCCTGCCGCAGGGGGCCACGTAGTGCTTCAGCCCGCACCGTGGGCTGCATGCCGCGCGGGCCAGGCAGTAAAAGTGGATCGTCAAAAATTTCGCGGAGTTTACCGAGATGCACGCTTATCGACGGCTGCGAAAAATGCAGCCGCTCGGCGGTGCGGGTAACGTTCTGCTCTTCAAGCAGCGCGTCCAGGGTCACCAGCAGGTTGAGGTCGATTCTTCGGAGATTATTCATTTTAATACCTGGTATATTATCTATTAATTTTAACTATACCCGCTGTCGGCCTACCCTGCTGCTAACAATTATTCTGCAGGAGCAGCCATGAATATTCTTCTTGTTTATGCCCACCCGGAGCCGAAGTCACTTAACGGCTCGCTGAAGGATTTTACCGTCAGCCACCTCACCCTGGCGGGCCACACGGTGGAAGTTTCCGATCTTTACGCCATGAACTGGAAAGCAGCGCTGGATAAGCACGACGGCGCAGATGACGACAAGCAGGTCCGTTTCGATCCCTCTTCTGCCTCGCTTTACGCCTTCAGCAACGGGCTGCAAAGCGCGGACATCGCTGCCGAGCAGCAGAAGCTAGACCGCGCCGACATGCTGATTTTGCAGTTTCCGCTGTGGTGGTTTTCCATGCCCGCAATCATGAAAGGGTGGATTGACCGGGTGTACGCCTGCGGGTTCGCCTACGGCGTAGGCGAGCATTCTGACTCCCATTGGGGCGACCGATACGGCGAAGGGAGAATGGCGGGCAAGCGGGCTATGATTATCGTCACTACGGGAGGTTGGGCATCACACTATGCCCCGCGCGGCGTAAATGGCCCGATAGACGATCTCCTGTTCCCAATCCAGCACGGCATTTTGTGGTATCCAGGCTTTGACGTTCTGCCGCCGTTTGTGGTCTACCGCACCGGCCGCGTGGACGAGCCAAAATATCGGCAGCTCTGCGATGAGCTGGGCAAACGTCTGGACGTAATCGAACAAACGCAACCGATTCAGTGGCACCGGCAAAACAGCGGCGCTTACACCATCCCCGAACTCACGCTGCGCGAAGATATCGCCCCCGGCGAAGAGGGGTTTCCCATTCATTTAATTCCCTGAGGCACATTCCACCAGGTTCCGGTCTCGCGCAATGTTCTAAACTGGTTGCAGAGCCAACACAGAGGAAGAGCGAATGTCTGTTATCAAAAGTTATGCCGCGCCAAAGGCCGGTGCGGAGCTGGAGCTGCAGGATTTCGACGCGGGCGATCTGCTGCCGGAAGATGTCGAAGTTAAGGTCGAATACTGCGGCATCTGCCATTCGGATCTGTCGATGATCGACAACGAATGGGGATTCTCACAGTATCCGCTGGTCGCCGGGCATGAGGTGATTGGCCGCGTGCATGCGCTGGGCTCGGCGGCACAGAGTAAAGGGCTGAAAGTTGGGCAACGCGTGGGGATCGGCTGGACGGCGAGAAGCTGCGGCCACTGCGACGCCTGTATCAGCGGCAGCCAGATCAACTGCCAGCAAGGCAGCGTCCCGACCATCGTGAACCGCGGCGGCTTCGCCGATAAAATTCGCGTGGACTGGCAATGGGCGATCCCGCTGCCGGAGTCTATTGATATTGAATCCGCCGGTCCGCTGCTGTGCGGCGGTATCACGGTGTTTAAACCGCTGCTGATGCATCACATCACCGCCACCAGCCGCGTGGGCGTGATCGGCATCGGCGGCCTCGGGCACATCGCCATCAAGCTGCTGCACGCCATGGGCTGCGAGATAACGGCGTTCAGCTCTAACCCATCCAAAAAAGAAGAAGTGCTGGCGATGGGCGCGGATAAAGTGGTGAACAGCCGCGATCCGGAGGCGTTAACCGCCCTGGCGGGCCAGTTCGATCTGATCATCAACACCGTCAATGTCGATCTGGACTGGATGCCATACTTCAAGGCGCTGGCCTACGGCGGCAACTTCCACACCGTTGGCGCGGTGATGAAGCCGTTCGAGGTACCGGCCTTCACCCTGATTGCCGGGGATCGCAGCATCTCCGGGTCGGCAACCGGTTCTCCGCATGAGCTGCGTTCGCTGATGAAGCTGGCGGGCCGCGCGAAGGTTCAGCCGCAAATCGAGCTGTATCCGATGTCGAAAATCAACGAGGCCATCCAGCATGTGCGCGACGGCAAAGCCCGCTACCGCGTGGTGCTGAAGTCGGATTTCTGATGTGATAAAGGCTCCCGAGGGAGCCTTTGACGTTGCTGACAAAGAGGGAAAAAGCGTGGTTTTTCCCTCTTTGTGGTTTTCAGCCGAAAATCAATGAATTGATTTTCCTGTTTCTTTTACGAGCCGCCTGGTATTTCTTCTATCATCAGAGGTTTGTCATCCGTCTAAGAGGCTCCCGAGGGAGCCTTTTTAGTTACTTCACCAGCCCGGCAAACACCGCCGCCACGGCGACGGCTCCGGGGTCTTTCACTCCATCCAGATTGTCACTGTTAACGTAGGACGAACGTCCGGCGTTGGCTTTTTGCATCTTCGCCGTGTCGTCCGCGCCCTTATCTGCTGCCTGCACGGCGGCATTCAGGTCTTTATCTCTCAATGCCTCCAGCGCCGGTTCCAGGGCGTCGATAAGCGTTCTGTCTCCCAGATCCGCGCCGCCGTAGCGCTTCATCTGCGCCAGGCCAAACAGCAGGGACTCGGCCAGCGGCTGCTTCTCGCCCACTTTTTGCCCGGCGGCGGTGAAGAAGATAGACATCAGCACGCCGCTGGAGCCGCCCATCACCGTTGCCAGCCGCTCGCCCACCAGCCCCAGCAGCGCGGCGGCGTCGTTCAGCGGCAGCTTGCCTTTGTCGTTCAGGTTCGCAATGTCGCGCGCGCCTTCGGCAAAGGTTGAGCCGGTATCGCCGTCGCCCACTTTGGCGTCCAGCGCATTGAGGTGGTTTTCCTGCTCGATAAGCGTTTTCGCCACGCTCGCCACCAGGGCTTTCACTTCCTCGTTAGCGGAAGGCTTCACTTCGCGATCTTCGCGGATGGCGCTCTGTTTCTGCTCCGGCATCTTGTGGTACTTCACCATCGGCTGCCAGCCTGCGGTTTCCACGTCTGACTCCAGCGCCTGAATAAAGTCCGGGGTCAGCTTAATGGCGGAGAGCGAGAAGCCTTTCATATCGAGGGCGCTGACCAGCGGCGCGGGGCCGATAAGGTATTTGATCTGCGGGCCGAGGGCCGAATGCATCAGCTCTTTGGTCAGCAGCGCCATCTCCAGCGAGGAGACGCCGCCGAGGTTGTTGATCAGCACCGCCAGATCGCTCTCTTTGCCGGTCGCTTCACGAAGATGTTTCACCAGCATGGCAATCACCTCTCCGCTGTTTTGGGTCTCCACCGTGCTGGCGCCCGGCTCGCCGTGGATCCCCAGCCCAAGCTCGACGTGGCCGCCCTTGATGCGTCCTTCTTCTTCATCGCTGCCCGGCAGATTGCAGGTTTGCCTCGCCACGCCCATGCTGGCAACGCTGTCGCAGGCTTTTTGCGCGATGTCCCGCACGTCTCCGAGGGACTTGCCCTGCTCTGCGGCATAGCCCGCAATTTTGTGGACTAAGGCCGTGCCCGCGATGCCGCGCGGCTGTTTGTTATCCGGCAGCGAAATGTCATCGCCGACGATCACCATCTCGACCTTCAGGCCGTGCTTTTTGGCTTTCTCCGCGGCAAGGCCGAAGTTCAGCCTGTCGCCGGTGTAGTTTTTAACGATCAGCAGGCAGCCACGGTCGCCGGTAACGCCCGCGATGGCGTTCAGCACCGCGTCCACGCTCGGCGAGGCAAACAGGTCGCCACACACCGCCGCGGTCAGCATCCCTTTGCCAACAAAACCCACGTGTGCGGGCTCGTGGCCGGAGCCGCCACCGGAGATAATCGCCACTTTGCTTTTGTCCCAGTCGCTGCGGGCGACCACGCGAATAGCCGGGTCGATATCCAGGCGCACAAGGTTACGGTAGCGGGAACTGACAATCACGCCTTCAATAGCATCGTTGACCAGCTGCTTACGATCGTTATAAAAGAATCTGGACATAGCTTTCCCTGTATTATGTAAGAGGTCAGCAAAGCATAGCCCTTTGCCTGGCCTCGGGGGTAAACATGGGAAGATCCTGATGCTCAATTCGTGCGGAAAGCTATGCTTTAGACAAATGTTGCCACAGGGAAACGCTGATGACTGAACCACTGCTGATTGCCAGAACCAAAGAGACTGAACTGCATATTCTGCCCAACATGGCGAACCGCCACGGGCTCATAACCGGTGCAACCGGAACGGGCAAAACCGTGACGCTGCAGAAGCTTGCTGAATCATTCTCGGAGATTGGCGTGCCGGTGTTTATGGCCGACGTAAAGGGAGATTTAACCGGCGTCGCTGAAGAAGGCGCAGAGTCAGAGAAGCTTCTCGCAAGGCTTGCCAATATTGGCGTGACGGACTGGTCGCCGCACGGTAACCCGGTAGTGCTGTGGGACATCTTCGGCGAGAAAGGCCACCCGGTTCGCGCCACCGTATCTGACCTCGGGCCTCTGCTTTTAGCTCGCCTGCTTAACCTGAACGACGTGCAAAGCGGCGTTTTGCAAATCATCTTCCGCATTTCCGACGATCAGGGCCTGCTGCTGCTGGACTTTAAAGATCTGCGCGCCCTGACCCAGTACATCGGCGATAACGCCAAATCCTTCCAGACGCAGTACGGCAATATCAGCAGCGCCTCCGTGGGCGCCATCCAGCGTGGGCTGCTTTCCCTTGAGCAGCAGGGCGCTGAGTATTTCTTCGGCGAGCCGATGCTGGATATTAAAGACTGGATGCGCGCCGACGCAAACGGCAAAGGGATCATTAACATTCTGTCGGCGGAAAAGCTCTACCAGATGCCGAAGCTTTACGCCGCCAGCCTGCTGTGGATGCTGTCCGAGCTTTACGAGCAGCTGCCGGAGGCGGGCGATCTCGATAAGCCGAAGCTGGTGTTTTTCTTCGACGAAGCGCACCTGTTATTTAACGATGCTCCGCAGGTTCTGCTGGATAAAATCGAGCAGGTGATCCGCCTGATCCGTTCCAAAGGCGTGGGCGTATACTTCGTGACGCAAAACCCTTCCGACATCCCCGATATCGTGCTCGGCCAGCTCGGCAACCGCGTTCAGCACGCGCTCCGCGCCTTTACGCCAAAAGATCAGAAGACGGTGAAAGCGGCGGCGCAGACCATGCGGGCAAATCCGGCGTTCGACACCGAAAAAGCCATTCAGGAGCTGGGTACCGGCGAGGCGCTGATCTCCTTCCTCGACGCCAAAGGCAGCCCGACGGTGGTCGAGCGCGCGATGGTGATCGCCCCCTGTTCGCGCATGGGGCCGGTGACGGACGACGAGCGTAACGGCCTGCTGAATCACTCGCCGCTGTACGGTAAATATGACGAAGTGATTGACCGGGAGTCGGCTTACGAAATGCTGCAAAAAGGCGTGCAGGCCTCGGGCGATAAGCCGGACGCGCCGCCGGCCAAAGGTCAGAGCGTGGAGGTGGACGACGGGATCCTCGGCGGACTGAAGAATATTCTGTTCGGCAGCACCGGGCCGCGAGGCGGCAAGCGCGACGGCGTGGTGCAGACGATGGCAAAGAGCGCGGCGCGGCAGGTGACGAACCAGATTATTCGCGGCGTGCTGGGCAGTATTATGGGAGGACGTAAGCGGTAGTTTCCGTCTTATCCCCCTCACCCTGACCCTCTCCCTCAAGGGAGAGGGGAATTTTCTTTTTCTGCCTTACGCCGAGAGACGGTAATAACTCCAGCAATAACAGCCACATGACTCACCAGGTCAGTTTTGTGCTAGATTACGCCGGTTTTTGTAAATCAGTCAGAAGAAAAGATTAAATAATGCGCAAATTCTGGACAAAAGAAGAAACTTTGTGGAGTTTCGCCTTATATGGTACTGCCGTTGGCGCAGGAACCCTTTTTCTCCCTATTCAGCTCGGCTCCGCCGGGGCCATCGTTCTCCTCCTTACGGCATTGATTGCCTACCCGCTGACTTACTGGCCGCACCGGGCGCTGTGCCAGTTCATTCTGTCGGCGAAAACCTCGGGCAGCGGCGGCATCACCAGCGCCGTGACCCACTACTACGGCAAAACCATCGGCAACCTGATAACCGGGCTCTACTTCGTCGCGTTCTTTGTGGTGATCCTGATTTACGCCGTCGCCATTACCAACTCTTTGATAGAACAGTTGGCTAAGCACGGGCCGATTACGACCACGATCAGGGTGCTGGTTAGCCTCGGCGTTGTCGCGGCGCTGAACCTGATCTTCCTGATGGGGCGACAGGTGACCATCAAAGTGATGGGATTCCTGGTTTTCCCGCTGATCGCTTACTTCCTGTTCTTGTCCCTGTACTTGACCAGCAGCTGGCAAACTTCCCTGCTCACCGAAGGCCTGGTGCTCGACCGCCACGCGCTGGGTGAGATCTGGATGTCGATTCCGGTGATGGTCTTTGCCTTTAGCCATACGCCAATTATCTCCACGTTTGCGGTGGCCCAGCGCGAAAGCCACGGCGAAGAAGCGATGAATAACAGTAAGAAAATCATGCGGGTGGCCTATTTCGTGATTTGCTGCAGCGTGCTGTTCTTCGTCTTTAGCTGCTTCCTGTCGATTCCGGCTCAGGATATTACGGCCGCGAAGGCGCAGGGGCTGACGATACTGTCCGCGCTGTCGATGATACCGGGCACGCCAGCATGGCTGGGGATTTCAGGCTTCATTGTCGCGATAGTAGCGATGTCCAAGTCGTTCCTGGGCACCTACTTTGGCGTGATTGAAGGGGCGACGGCGATCGTTAAGTCTACGCTGGGCGCGGCGGGGATGAGCAAGAGTCGGGCTTTCTGCCGGGCGCTTTCCCTGACTCTGATTTCCCTGCTGACCTTCGTGGTGTGCTACATCAACCCGAACGCGCTGGCGATGATTTACGCCATCAGCGGGCCGCTTATCGCGCTGATTCTGTTTATTATGCCGACCCTGTCAACTTATCTGGTGCCCGCGCTCAAGCCGTGGCGTTCGCTGGCGAATCTGCTGACGCTGATTGTGGGGATTCTGTGCGTGTCGGTGATGTTTATTCACTGATTTCCCTCACCCCGGCCCTCTCCCCAAAAGGGAGAGGCGGGAAAGAAAGGGAGGGTAAAACTTATCCCGCTCTTTTCGTCAGCATCCAGAGGCTGATCAGCAGAAAGGTCACGCTAGGCAGCAGCGCGCCAACAATCGGCGGAATGTTGTAAACCAGCGTTAGCGGGCCAAATACCTGGTCCAGCACGTAGAAAATAAAGCCGAAGCTTATCCCCGTCACAACCCTCACGCCCATCGGCACGCTACGCAGCGGGCCAAAGATAAACGACAGCGCCATCAGCATCATCACCGCTACCGAGACCGGGGCAAAGATCTTACTCCACATATTCAACTGGTACTTACGGGAGTCCTGGCCGCTGGTTTTCAGGTACTTCGTGTAATCGTACAAACCGCTTATTGACAGTGACTCAGGATCCAGCGCCACCACGCCAAGCTTGTCCGGCGTCAGGTTGGTTTTCCATTCGCCGCTGACGGTTTGTGAACCGGTGATCTGTTTTGGGTCGGTGAGGTTTGATTCATCAACCTGCGACAGACGCCAGACCTTATGCTCGGCGTCATACTTCGCCGCCGCGGCATTGCGTACCGAAAGCAGGCGACGCTCGCCGTTGAAGTGATAAATCATGATGCCCGCAATTTCAGAGTCATTGTTCACGTGGTCGATATAAACGAAGTCGTGGCCGTCCTTCGCCCAGATAGCGTTGGTCGTGGAGAGCATAGAGCCGCCCAGCAGCATTTGGGCACGGTAATTACGCGCCATCTGCTCGCCCTGCGGAGCCACCCACTCGCCGATTGCCATGGTCAGAAGCACCAGCGGGATAGCCGTTTTCATCACTGAAGAAGCGATTTGCATACGGGTAAAACCCGAAGCCTGCATCACCACCAGCTCGCTGCGCTGAGCCAGCATCCCCAGCCCCAGCAGCGCACCTAATAACGCGGCCATCGGGAAAAAGATCTGAATGTCCTTCGGTACGCTGAGCAGGGTATACATCCCTGCCCCCGCCGCGGAATAAGAGCCCTGACCCGTTTTCTTTAACTGGTCAACGAACTTAATGATCCCCGACAGCGACACCAGCATAAACAGCGTCATCATGATGGTGTTTAAGATGGTTTTACCGATGTAACGGTCAAGTACACCAAACATTTAAGCCGCTCCTTTATAGCTAAAGCGGGCACGCACTTTGCGCATCGGTACCGTATCCCACAGGTTCAGAACGATAGCCAGCGCCAGATACGCCAGGTTCACCGCCCACATCCAAATCATCGGATCCAGCTTTTCCTTCGCTCCGCTGGATCGCAAAGAACTTTGCAGCAGGAAGAAGACCAGATACAGCAGCATGGCCGGCAGCATAGACAGCACGCGCCCCTGACGCGGGTTCACCACGCTCAGCGGCACAACGATCAGAGCCATAAGAACCACCGACATGATAAGCGTCAGGCGCCAGTGCAGCTCTGCACGCGCCGTTGGCTCTGCACTTTTCCAAAGCTCACGCATACTCATCTGGCTGGTATCGGACGGGTCAAGCATAACCGCCTGATGGCCGACTACGGCCTGGTAATCTTTAAAATCTGTAATGCGGAAGTCGCGAAGCGTAGAGGTCCCTTCAAAGCGCGTGCCGGTATTTAACTTAACGACCTGAGTGCCGTCCGGGCGCTGGAAGATTTGGCCGGAATCCGCAACCACGACGGAGGGACGCGTGCTGCCCTTAGGACGCGTCTGGGCAAGGAAAACGTCTTTAAACTCTTTCCCCTTCGCGCTTTCGATAAACAGCACCGCGGTACCGTCAGTCGCGACCTGGAACTGCCCCTGCGCCAGCGCGGCCATGCCCGGGTTAGCTCTGGCTTCGGCCAGCACTTCATCCTGATGACGAGCGGACCACGGATTCAGCCACATGACGTTCACGGTGGCCACAATGCCGGTGAAGAGTGCGAGTACCATCGCGGCTTTTACCAGTACCGCTTTACTCAGACCACAGGCATGCATTACCGTGATTTCACTCTCGGTGTACAAACGCCCAAGCGTCATCAGCAAGCCGAGGAAAAGGCTTAGAGGGAGAATCAGCTGCGCCATTTCAGGCACGCCTAATCCAAGCAGAGAAAGCACCAGATTTGTCGGGATTTCGCCATCAGCGGCAGCGCCCAGAATCCTTACCAGCTTCTGAGCAAAGAAAATCAGCAGCAGGATGAAAAGGATCGCCAGCTGGCTCTTAAGCGTCTCCCGAACCAGATATCTTATGATAATCACATTAAATACGCCTGTGGAAACGAGTCTTTTTGCAGGAAAATTGCTTGTTTCATCGCTTATACGTCATTTATTCTCTTTAATCGTCGAAAACATCGCTAAGATTAGATAGCCCGGCGAACTCGCATAACGGGACGATGTTCAGACATAATAGAAAACGTAGATCCATTCGTTAAGATTAACACGAAGTCATCGCAACAGCGGAGATGAGTTACGAAAGCTTGCAATTCTAGCCTGTAGCCCCCGCCGTTGTCTTTAAGATTCAGGAGCGTAGTGCATGGAGTTCAGTGTAAAAAGCGGTAGCCCCGAGAAACAGCGTAGTGCCTGCATCGTTGTGGGAGTCTTTGAACCGCGTCGCCTGTCCCCGATCGCAGAACAACTCGATAAAATCAGCGATGGCTACATCAGCGCGCTTCTGCGCCGTGGTGAGCTGGAAGGAAAACCAGGGCAAACCTTGTTGCTTCATCACGTGCCAAACGTGCTGTCTGAGCGCATTCTGCTGATTGGCTGCGGCAAAGAGCGCGAGCTTGATGAGCGCCAGTACAAGCAGGTAATTCAGAAAACGATCAATACGCTCAACGACACCGGTTCAATGGAAGCCGTCTGCTTCCTGACCGAACTGCACGTCAAAGGCCGCAACACCTACTGGAAAGTGCGCCAGGCGGTTGAGACGGCGAAAGAGTCGCTGTACAGCTTCGATCAGCTGAAAACCAACAAAACCGAACCACGCCGTCCGCTGCGAAAAATGGTGTTCAACGTGCCAACTCGTCGTGAGTTGACCAGCGGTGAACGCGCCATTCAGCACGGCCTTGCCATCGCTTCGGGTATTAAAGCCGCGAAAGATCTTGGCAACATGCCGCCAAACATCTGTAACGCCGCTTACCTGGCCTCTCAGGCTCGTCAGCTGGCGGACTCGTTCAGCAAGAACGTGGTCACCCGCGTCATCGGCGAACAGCAGATGAAAGAGCTGGGCATGCATTCCTACCTTGCGGTGGGTGAAGGCTCGCAGAACGAATCACTGATGTCGGTGATTGAATATAAAGGCAATGCGTCCCCGGATGCTCGCCCAATTGTGCTGGTCGGCAAAGGCTTAACCTTCGACTCCGGCGGTATCTCCATCAAACCAGCCGAAGGCATGGATGAGATGAAGTACGACATGTGCGGCGCAGCTTCCGTTTATGGCGTGATGCGCATGGTGGCCGAGCTGAACCTGCCGGTGAACGTGATTGGCGTACTTGCAGGCTGTGAAAACATGCCTGGCGGCCGCGCTTACCGTCCGGGTGACGTGCTGACCACCATGTCCGGCCAGACCGTTGAAGTGCTGAACACCGACGCCGAAGGCCGTCTGGTGCTGTGCGACGTGCTGACATACGTTGAGCGCTTCGAGCCGGAAGTGGTTATCGACGTCGCCACCCTGACCGGCGCCTGCGTGATTGCCCTTGGCCACCACATCACCGGCCTGATGTCTAACCACAATCCGCTGGCGCACGAGCTGATTAGCGCGTCGGAGCAGGCGGGTGACCGCGCATGGCGTCTGCCGATTGGCGACGAGTACCAGGAGCAGCTGGAGTCCAACTTTGCCGATATGGCAAACATTGGCGGCCGTCCTGGCGGTGCAATTACCGCGGCATGCTTCCTGTCCCGCTTTACCCGCAAGTACAACTGGGCTCACCTGGACATCGCCGGTACCGCATGGCGCTCCGGCAAGGCAAAAGGGGCAACCGGTCGTCCTGTCGCCCTGCTGTCTCAGTTCCTGCTGAACCGCTCCGGGTTTAACGGCGAAGAGTAAGCGTAAAGCTTTACCCTCACCCTGGACGGGCATAAAACTCCGTTTGGTTTCCTCGCCCCTTTGGGGAGAGGGTTAGGGTGAGGGGCAACAACATTCAACTTAACAAGCTGGTCTCATGAAAAACGCAACGTTTTACCTGCTGGACAACGACACGCACGCCGAAGGGCTCAGTGCCGTGGAACAGCTGGTGTGCGAGCTGGCAGCGGATGGATTCCGTGCAGGTAAGCGGGTGCTGGTCGCCTGTGAGAACGAGCAGCAGGCGATTCTCCTCGATGAAGCGCTCTGGCAGCGAGATGCCCAGGCATTTGTCCCGCACAATCTGGCCGGTGAAGGCCCGCGCTACGGTGCGCCGGTTGAGCTGGCATGGCCCCAGCGCCGCGGCAGCGCCCCTCGGGATCTGCTGATTAGCCTGTTGCCACAGTTCGCAGATTTTGCCACCGCTTTCCTGGAAGTGATAGACTTCGTACCTTACGAAGAATCCCAGAAACAACTGGCCCGCGAGCGCTACAAAGCGTACCGCGTTGCCGGTTTCCACTTGACTACGGCGACCTATACCCCGCCGGGAACGACATAGCAGACAATGGAAAAGACATATAACCCGCAAGATATCGAACAGCCGCTTTACGAGCACTGGGAACAGCAGGGCTACTTCAAACCGAATGGCGACACCCGCCAGGAAAGCTTCTGCATCATGATCCCACCGCCGAACGTCACCGGCAGTTTGCATATGGGTCACGCCTTCCAGCAAACCATCATGGATACCATGATCCGTTACCAGCGCATGCAGGGCAAAAATACCCTGTGGCAGGCGGGCACCGACCACGCAGGTATCGCAACCCAGATGGTTGTAGAACGTAAAATCGCCGCCGAGGAGGGGAAAACCCGCCACGATTATGGCCGCGACGCGTTCATCGATAAAATCTGGCAGTGGAAGGCAGAATCCGGCGGCACCATTACCCGTCAGATGCGTCGTCTCGGTAACTCCGTAGACTGGGAGCGCGAGCGCTTCACCATGGACGAAGGCCTGTCCAACGCGGTGAAAGAAGTGTTCGTCCGCCTGTATAAAGAAGACCTGATTTACCGCGGCAAGCGCCTGGTCAACTGGGACCCTAAACTGCGCACCGCGATTTCCGACCTCGAGGTTGAAAACCGCGAGTCCAAAGGCTCCATGTGGCACCTGCGTTATCCGCTGGCCGATGGCGCGAAGACCGCAGACGGTAAAGACTACCTGATCGTCGCCACCACCCGTCCGGAAACCGTACTCGGCGACACCGGCGTGGCCGTTAACCCGGAAGACCCGCGCTACAAAGACCTGATTGGTAAATTCGTGGTACTACCGCTGGTTAACCGCCGCATTCCTATCGTGGGCGACGAACACGCCGATATGGAAAAAGGCACCGGCTGCGTGAAAATCACCCCGGCGCATGACTTTAACGACTACGAAGTTGGCCGCCGCCACCAGCTTCCAATGATCAACATTCTGACCTTCGACGGTGATATCCGCGAAGCTGCAGAAGTGTTCGACACCAACGGCGAAGAGTCCACCGTTTACGCCTCTGACATCCCGGCTGAATTCCAGAAGCTGGAGCGTTTTGCGGCACGTAAAGCCGTGGTCGCGAAGTTCGACGAAATGGGCCTGCTTGACGAAATTAAACCGCACGACCTGACCGTCCCTTACGGCGACCGTGGCGGCGTGGTTATCGAGCCAATGCTGACCGACCAGTGGTACGTGCGTACCGCACCGCTGGCGAAAGTCGCGGTAGAAGCCGTTGAGCAGGGCGACATCCAGTTCGTGCCTAAGCAGTATGAAAACATGTACTTCTCCTGGATGCGCGATATTCAGGACTGGTGTATCTCCCGTCAGCTATGGTGGGGTCACCGTATCCCGGCCTGGTACGATGCGGAAGGCAACGTGTATGTTGGCCGTAACGAAGAGGAAGTTCGCGCTGAAAACAACCTGGCTGCCGACGTGGCGTTGAACCAGGATGAAGACGTGCTGGACACCTGGTTCTCCTCTGGCCTGTGGACCTTCTCCACCCTGGGCTGGCCGGAAAACACCGAAGCGCTGCGCACCTTCCACCCGACAAGCGTCATGGTCAGCGGCTTCGACATCATCTTCTTCTGGATTGCCCGCATGATCATGCTGACCATGCACTTCATCAAAGATGAAGACGGCAAGCCGCAGGTTCCGTTTAAGACCGTCTACATGACCGGCCTTATTCGCGATGACGAAGGCCAGAAGATGTCCAAATCCAAAGGCAACGTTATCGACCCGCTGGACATGGTAGACGGTATCTCTCTGGAAGACCTTCTGGAGAAACGTACCGGCAACATGATGCAGCCGCAGCTGGCAGAGAAAATCCGCAAGCGCACCGAGAAACAGTTCCCGAACGGCATCGAGCCGCACGGCACCGACGCCCTGCGCTTCACCCTGGCGGCGCTGGCCTCTACCGGCCGCGACATCAACTGGGACATGAAACGCCTGGAAGGCTACCGCAACTTCTGTAACAAACTTTGGAACGCCAGCCGCTTCGTGCTGATGAACACCGAAGAGCAGGATTGCGGCTTCAACGGCGGTGAAATAGTGCTGTCTCTGGCCGATCGCTGGATCCTGGCCGAGTTCAACCGCACCGTAAAAGCATACCGTGAAGCGCTGGACAGCTACCGCTTCGACATCGCCGCCAACATCCTGTACGAGTTCACCTGGAACCAATTCTGTGACTGGTATCTGGAGCTGACCAAGCCGGTCATGAACGGCGGTACTGAAGCAGAGCTGCGCGGCACCCGCAATACGCTGGTGAACGTGCTGGAAGGCCTGCTGCGCCTGGCGCATCCGATCATTCCATTCATCACCGAAACCATCTGGCAGCGCGTGAAAGTGCTGAAAGGCATCACCGCAGACACCATCATGCTGCAGGCATTCCCGGCCTACGATGCGTCTCAGGTTGATGAAGCGGCATTCTCAGACACCGAATGGCTGAAGGACGTGATCACCGCGGTGCGTAACATTCGCGCCGAGATGAACATTGCCCCAGGTAAGCGTCTGGACGTGCTGCTGCGCGGCTGTAGCGAAGAGGCGATTCGTCGCGTGAGCGAAAACCGCACCTTCCTGCAAAACCTGGCTCGTCTGGAAAGCATCACCATGCTGCCAGTTGATGATAAAGGCCCGGTTTCCGTGACCAAAATTATCGACGGCGCAGAGCTGCTGATCCCGATGGCCGGTCTGGTCGACAAGGCCGCAGAGATCGAGCGTCTGGCGAAAGAAGTCGCGAAGATCGAAATCGAAATCGGTAAAATCGAAGGCAAGCTGTCCAACGAAGGCTTTGTGGCACGTGCTCCGGCTGACGTTGTCGCCAAAGAGCGCGAGCGTCTCGAAGGCTTTGCCGACGCAAAAGCTAAGCTGATTGAACAGCAGGCCGTTATCGCCGCCCTGTAATCAATCGCGCTGCATAAACCGCCCTGCACTTCGGTGTGGGGCGTTTTTTTTGCGGCTTGCACCCTCAGTAATGAAGTGCTATTAACTCCTTTTATCCTTCCCTAAGCATATGAGTCGCATGATGAACACCACCGCTCCGGTTGATGTGAAGCTCCAGCTGCGCCGGATTACGGCCGAAGACAATTCGGCGATCGCCCGGGTTATTCGACAGGTATCGGCTGAATACGGCCTGACCGCCGATAAAGGCTATACCGTCGCCGACCCTAACCTTGATGAGCTGTATCAGCTCTACAGCCAGCCAGGCCATGCGTACTGGGTGGTGGAAATAAACGGCGAAGTGGTGGGAGGCGGCGGCGTTGCGCCGTTATCGTGTAGCGAGCCGGACATTTGTGAACTGCAGAAAATGTATTTTCTGCCGGTGGTTCGCGGCAAAGGCCTGGCGAAAAAGCTGGCGCTGCAGGCGCTGGATCACGCCCGCGATCAAGGCTTTAAGCGCTGTTACCTCGAAACCACGGCGTTTCTGAAAGAAGCCGTTGGCTTATATGAACACCTTGGCTTCGAGCATATTCCAGCCCCGCTCGGCTGCACCGGCCATGTGGATTGTGAAGTCACTATGCTCAAAGCGCTGTAATCACGGCGACAAAACAGGCCTCAGTGCAGCCAGTGCACGCCGTCTTCAGGCTGAAAATAGCCGTTATAGCGCATCTGAAAGGCGTTAATATCTGACCTGTCCGGCTCAATTTCACACAAGAAACCAAGCGCCAGGCGAACCTGAGTATCGGTCACCGGCGCCGCCAGCCGGGCCTTTTTCAGCCGCCGGTGCCACTGTTCCAGGTTTTGGTCGCTGCCGTCGACAATCACGATTTGCCAGATAAGCAGAACCTGAGCAGCATTTTGCAGATGAGACTCATCCGGGCGATGTAAATACTGCAAAAATGCGTCACCCTGCGCTTTGCCCATCTGATCGATCATCGATTCAACCGGCACCACATCGATCCCCAGCCGCTCGCTCAGCCGACGAATTGCCCGCCGTGAATCAGACGTTAGTACCCGAAAGCCGACAATAAACACCACGCACAGCGTGGCTAACATAATCCAAATCATGAACTCAGATACCCGACAGCTTAACGACAATTTGCTAGCAATGAATGCCGGGCAGTATAGCGCAATCGCTTTTCTCCGTAATGCCCCATGCCGGGGTTAACGCGGGCATAAAAAAGCCCGGCGTTTTGCCGGGCTGGTAGCCTTCAAACGTACGTTTAAGCGATCTTCAGCTGCTGGATCTTTCTCTCGCGGCGAATTTTACGCTCTTCAAATATCGCAACAATTGCCATCAGCACAATACAACCAATCGCGGCGGCATCCAGCGCGGCAAAGGTCCCCGCCCAGCCGGTGAGGCCGAAGACAGGCGTGCCGTCGGCAATCATTCCCAGGCCCAGCTTGGCAAAGCTGTCGCCAATCAGGTAAGCGAAGGTGCCTTTGATGCCGTCGGCGGCACCAATGGCCTTTTTAGGCACAAAGCCTACAGCAGCCACGCCAATCAGCAGCTGCGGCCCGAAGACCAGGAACCCAAGCGCAAACAGAGAAGCCAGGTAAACGTACTGGTTGCTCGCATGCTGATACACGCCCAGCGTAGCGATGATTAATGCCAGCGCCACGCAGGCCACCAGCGCACGGCGGCCGTTGGCAAGGTCAGAGAGCCAGCCCCACAGCAGCGTGCCGACCAGCGCCCCTACTTCAAACAGGGTGAAGCCCTGAATCGCCACTTCTTTGGAGAGCTTCAGCTCCTGGAAAGCGTACACGGTGGACCACTGGTCGATGCCGATACGCACCACGTACAGGAAGATGTTGGAGAAGCACAGCAGCCAGATCACTTTGTTTTTCAACACGTACTCAACGAAGATCTGCCATTTGGTCATCGAGTTATCTTCGGCTTCTTTATCTTCTTCGCTGACTTCTTCGCCAAACAGCTCTTCGGCGGTGCCGAGGCCGTAGGACTCCGGGGAGTCGCTGCCGTAGCGCAGGGCAATAAAACCGACGATCAGCGCGATAACGGACGGGAAGATAAACATCCCGATGACGTGGCCGTTAAACAGGTAGTTAGCGCCAAACAGGGCAACACCGGCCGCGCCTGCGCCACCGAGGTTGTGGGAGATATTCCACATACCCAGATAGCTGCCGCGCTTGCGGCGTGGCGTCCATTTGGTGATCGTCGAATAGCTGCACGACCCGCCGGTACTCTGGAAGAAGCCGCTCAGCGCATAGAAGGCAATCATCAGGAACAGGCTCACCGACCCCGTGCCCATGCTGGCGCTGAAGCCAAGCATACAGATGGCGGAAAGGATCAGCATAAACGGCAGGAACTGCTTGGTGTTCTTTCCGTCCGCGTAATACGAAACCAGCGTTTTGCCGACGCCGTAGGTGATGGAGAAGCCAAGGCCAATCATCCCCAGCTGCGTCATGCTCAGCCCGTAGGTGGAGATCATGTCGTTTTGGGCGATGTTGAAGTTTTTGCGGATCAGGTACATCGTCAGGTAGCCAATAAACACCACCAGATACGACTGCATAAACGGTTTGAACCACATTTTGCGCCGCACGTCGAGCGGCAGATCCAGGGTGGGCTTGCGCACCTGGTTTAGAAAGGCCAGCATGGATGACTCCTGATATGAATACCTGCTTAATGGCAGGCATTGTAAAAATCAGCGAGCAAACTGGCCTGAGACAGCATCCAGGCCGAACCGGGAAAATTTCTTAGTTTTGCCCTTGTTGGGGCAAAAGGGTGAGATATATCACGCTTCGCTGGCGGCGCGCGGCGCCTGAGCGTTTAAGAACGGCAGCAGCAGCAAAGCCGATATCCCGGCGGCAATCGCAATAACCGCGAAGAAACCGTTCCAGTGCCAGATGTCGATAACCCGCGCCAGCGGCCAGCCGGAAAGCGATGCGCCAAGATAGGCAAACAGCCCGACAAACCCCGTGGCCGCCCCCGCCGCCTCTTTGTGCGAGCACTCCGCCGCCGCCATACCAATCAGCATCTGCGGGCCAAACACGAAGAAACCGGTAGTAAAGAAACAGGCCGCCTGCATAACGTAGCTGGCAAAAGGCATCAGCCACAGCGAACCGACGGAAAGCAGAATACCGGCGGCGAAGATCAGGTTCATCGGCCCGCGATTGCCGTTGAACAGCTTGTCAGAACCCCATCCCGCCACCAGCGCGCCGATAAATCCGCCCAGTTCGAACATCGTCACCGCCGAGTTCGCGGTAACCAGCCCGACGCCGAGCGCCTCCGACATATAAAGATTGCCCCAGTCGTTAATTGCCGCCCTCACCACGTACACCAGCACGTAGCACAGGGACAGCAGCCAGATGTAAGGGTTAACCAGCACGTACTTGTAGAGGATCTCTTTGCGCGTCAGCCCCGCCCCTTCCTGCTGCTGGGCGATTTCCAGCTCGTCATGCTGCCAGTCGCCCACCGCCGGTAGGCCTACGGTTTGCGGCCTGTCGCGCAGCCGCCAGCACAGAAATAGCCCGGCAAGAATCGCCAGCCCGCCGGCAATCATCATCCCGACGCGCCAGCCGTACTGCAGCGCCGCTGCGCCCATAACGATCGGGATTAACGCCCCGCCTACGTTGTGCGCCGTGTTCCACACCGCCCACCAGCCACCGCGTTCGCTGCGGGAATACCACGCCGTCAGCAGGCGGGCGCAGACCGGCGATCCCCAGCCCTGGAAAAAGGCGTTCAGCGCCCACAGCAGCGCAAACGCCCAAAGCGAGGTCGAAAAGCCAAACAGGATATTCACGATGCCGGTGGCTATCAGCCCCAGTCCCATAAAGTAGCGAGCATTGGAGACGTCGCTGACGATCCCGGAGAAAAACTTCGACAGGCCGTAGGTGATGTAAAACAGCGTCGCCAGCAGGCCGATGTCGGTACGTTCCATCACGCCGGTCGCGAGGATTTCCGGCGCGGCGGCGTTAAAACTTTTGCGGGTAAAGTAAAACAGCGCGTAGCCCAGCCAGATAGTTATCAGGATATGGCGACGCCAGTAGCGGTAGCGGACGTCAATCTCGTTTTTGTCGCTGAGCGGCACAGCGCTTGCCGGGACTTTTAAAAAACTGAACATGCTCGCCCCTTAGGCATAACGCAATGGCAGGCTAACGCTGACGCGAGTGCCGTGAGTACAGGAAATAGCGAACGTTCCGCCAAGCGCCGTCACGCGCTCGCGCATCCCGGTAAGCCCAAAGCCCTGCAGCCCGGTTCCGGGCGGCAAACCGCTGCCGTCATCTTCAATCACCAGCATCAGCCGCTCGTCCTGCTGCCAGCCCTGCAGGGTTACCGCGCTGGCGCTGGCGTGTTTCACAATGTTGTTGAGCCCCTCCTGGCAAACGCGGAACAGCGTGACGCGCTGCCCTTCGCTGAGCAGAGGCTCATCGATTTGCCAGTCAATATGGCTGACGATGCCACGGCTTTCGAGCTCCATTTCACGCATCAGGGAACGCACCGCATGCTCGAGGGATAAGTCATCCAGCTGGCGCGGACGTAAGCGCCCCAGCAGGCGACGCACCGAGTCATAAACGCCAAGCGAAAGCTGTTCGATGTGTGCTCCGCTGCGTTTAACGCCCTCATTTTCCGGCGCCTGGCGCTGAACAATACCGGCCTGGGTGCGGATCGCCGTAATGGTCTGCCCAATATCGTCATGCAGCTCGCGCGCCACTTCCCGCCGCACACTTTCTTCGGTTTCCAGCAGGCGCTCGGCCAGGCGGCGGTTACGCGCAAGCTCGGTTTGCAGCGACTGGTTAAGCTCGCGAAGACGCTGGATCCCTGCCCCCAACAGCAGGCCTGTAAGGCTTTGTGCAAGCAGCGACAGCAGGAGATCCACCGGATGATCGTGCCAGGTCTGGCTGGCGATCAGCGCGATGGCGTTCATCAGGGTCGCAATCAGCGCCCCCTGCCAGCCATAGTGCCAGGCCAGGGCGATGATCGGCAACGCGAGGCAGAACGGCGTAAAGCGGGAAAGCTCAGCGGGTAACCCCAGCTGCAGCCAGAGGCTGACGGCGAACAGCAGCAGATACCAAATAAGATGACGCCCGCGCCAGTTGACCGGCTGGGAAACCAGCGCCGGGCCAAGAGGCTGCCAGACGGTGCTGGTCAGATAGTGCCAGAGCACCAGGCAGGTCGGCGCCAGGGTCAAACCGCCGGTCAGCGTCAGCAATAGCGCATTCAGGGATTTCTGCCCCTGGCCAAGCCATGGCAGCGACTGGAGCAGCGCGGCGGCAATAAGCGCCGCACCTTGCCGTAGCAGGGTGCGCCAGTCGCGCTGATGACGATAGCGTGAGATAAGCGCCACCGGCAAAACGGTGAGCACGCCGCCCAGCATTAGCAGCGGCAGATGCGCCAGCGCCACTTCCTGCGCGAGCCAGGCCAGCATCAGCCACTCTGCGCCCAGCAGCACCGGCCAGTAGCCGCGCGGGCATTGCAGCATCAGCCCTAAACGCAGCCCAAAAGGAAACAGCAGCACCGCCAGCTCAGGCCGCTCCACCAGGTGCAGGCTGATGCTCCACAGGCAAAACCAGCCCGCAGAAAAGATAAAGAAACTGGCGATAACGGCGATCAGCCGCGAGAAGAAAGGCCGCATTACCAACCGTCAAACAGGCGTCGCGCCAGCGCCACATCGTTGCTGACGTCGAGTTTTTCCATCAGGTTGGCGCGGTGAACGTGAACCGTCTTCGGCGAAAGCCCCAGCTCGGTAGCAATCTCTTTGACCGCCATGCCCTGCGCCAGCTTCTCCGCGACCTGGCGCTCGCGCTTCGTCAGCGGATCCTGCCGCCCGGCGGCCAGCTTCATGGCAATATCCGGCGTCAGGTAGCAGCCGCCCGTCGCCACGGTGCGCACGGCGGCAATCAGCTCGTCCGGGCTGCAGCGTTTGGATAAAAAGCCGCGCGCCCCGGCGTTCAGCGCCTGCTCCACCAGCGCCGGGCTGTCGTGTACCGACAGCATGATGATCGCCATCCCTTTCGGCAACTGGCCAAGCAGCTCAAGCCCGGAAATATCCGGCATCGAGATATCGCAGATACACACCTGCACGCCCTGTCCCGGCAATCCCGCCAGCGCCTCGCGCCCGGAGCCGAACTCGGCTACAACCTGAAAATCCGCCTCCAGCCCAAGAAGTTGGGCAAAGCCGGAGCGGACGATAAGGTGGTCGTCGATAAGGGCAATGGCGGTCATGATGCTTTCCAGGAAGGTAAAAAAACGCGCTTACCTTAGCGATAAGCGCGTGACTGTTCAAGCCTTAAGCGATTTTGACGCTGCGCAGCCGGTTATTCCAGCGCGACCGACAGGCGGATAATCCCGGCGGCTCGGGCCGGAGGAAGCTGGAGCACGTTGCGCCACAGTTCCTGCACCTGATTACAGACCAGCCCCTCTTTGCCCACCGCTTTGCGCGGGTCTGACATCAGCTGGAGATCGCTGCCGTAGCGCTTCGTCAGCTGCTGGACGATAGGCTGAATGTCCCTGCGTGCCTGGTCGCGTTCGGCGTCGGTAACGCTGTGTCTGTCCGGGCCGTAGGCAGAGCGCATCATTGCCGCATCCACCTGCATGCGCCGCATCGTCACGTCTCGAGGGAGAATTTTGGTGGAGTTGATACCGCCCTTCACGTCCGGAAACAGGAAGCGGAAACAGGCGTCATCGCTGGACTTCTGCACCATGGCCGTTTGCTGCATGTTCACCTGCATAAACGCCACCACGTTGTCGTCAGTCGCGCTTTGCAGACGCTTCGTTTCCACGGCAAGGATTTGCGGCTGGATGGTGTCGATAACCTCCTGCTCGGTTTTGCCCTGCCGGTGCATCTCCACCGCCTGCTGGCGAATGGACATCCACAGCGCGGGCTCCTGCTCCTTCAGCACCTGGTAAACCGGCATCCGGGCCATAGCATCGTCGAGTTCGGCCAGTTCCTGCCCGGATCTGTCGCGTGGAATAAGATATTTTACGTCAAGGATGTTCCACGCCATGATGGCAACCAGCGCAATGACCACCGCGCCCACTTTGCCAACCCAGCCCTTTTTGCGGAACACGGCAACCACCGCGGCGATCGCTGCGCCGACATAGCCAGCAATGATGACGTGGGTCCAGTTCATGGTACATCCTTCTACTCTGCGGGTACGCCGCTGTGGAAACGAAACTCGTCGTCATGACTTTGGATTAGCTCAGCCTCGACTTTGCCAAAGAAACGCACACGCTCGCTGATATCGCCTTCGGCAATCTGTCCTGCCAGCGTTAAGTAATCCTGATAATGACGCGCTTCTGAGCGCAGCAGCGATAGATAAAAGCGCTGCAGTTCATCATTCAGGTGCGGCGCCAGCGCGGCAAATCTTTCGCAAGATCGCGCTTCAATGTATGCACCACAGATAAGCTTATCGACCAGCATCAGCGGTTCATGAGTGCGAGTTTCACTCAGTAAACTTTTAGCGTAGCGGCTGGCGGTAATTTTGGCGTAGGCGATGTTACGGGCAATCATGATTTCACGCACCTGCCAAAAATGGTGCAGCTCCTCTTTAATCAGCAGCACCATGCTGTCGATAAGCTGCTGTCCCCAGCCGTTCGCCGTTTGCGGCATGATGCTTTTGCTAAGGCCTTTATGAAGCGTGAGGAAATCAGGCTCCTCTCCGTTACGAAAAGCAAATGCCTCATAGGGCTGCAGCCAGGCCAGCAACGCCTGCGAGCCTTCGTTATCGGCAACGTATTTACGGATGAGCAGCATCGCGGTTTGCGCGGCTTTCAGCTCGCAAATCATATGGTCGGTTAACAACAGGGGAAGATTTTCCGGGCGGCGGGCTTTTTGGATCCACGCGTCGGGCGTTGGGCACTGCAGAATTGGTTAATCGGGGAAAGGAGTTGCTGGTAGTCCATGAGATATCCTGAAGCGCAGCGGCTAAACGCCGCTGCACCGCTGACTTTTGATGATAGACAGCATAATCACCGCCTTCTCATTTGTCAGTAATCCCGGGCAAGGAAATCCCGCCAAACTACTTCACCGTAAGTTCAGAAACAGCCTTATTTAACACGTATGCACGACCATAGTTGAGCGCAGCCACACATGACAGTCTCCTGATTTCACGAGCATTTCCTGCAGCCCCGCCGCTGAGAGAAGCTTCAAACTGACACTGGCTATCGCGGTACTGAACAAAATGCTGATTAGAAACCTTGAGCGCCGCACCGGCTTTCTCAATATCACTTCGTTCCTCATCCCATTCTGAAATTCTACTGACGGTAGTTTGAGTTGCCTTTTCCAGCATCACCTCACTCTCTTTAACCTGCTTAGCCAGACATTCCCGCATTCCGGCCTGAGAATATTCGCTGCATCTTTCGCGGAGGGCCAGAGCATCACTGGCGGGCTGGGGATCGTTAGCTAACGCCAGCAGCGGCAGGCCAGTTGCTAGCAAAATGAACGCCTTGAATGTTAATTGCATATCGCAGTCTTCCCTTTTTTAATCAGTGATAATGCGTAATCAAGTTTTCTGGAATAGTTAGGATCGCCACCACCGTTATAGCGAAGTGCGATGGTCGTTGTAGAAATGCTCCGCCATCCGGCGATCGCTCTACGGACGTTTGCCTTCTGGCACTTGAGCTTCTGACCAGGGTGTAAAATCTTGAGTTGCGGATTTAGCTTTTGCAGTAGCTCAAGCGTACTTCCCTGCGCTTTTGCTATTTTCGCCAGGCTGTCACCCGTTTTAACGGTAAGGTCATAAATTTTGTTGTCGACGGCAAGAATCGTCCGGTGCTCAAATTGCGCCATACGCATCAGCAGATAGCCTATTCCGGCCCTCAGGTTATTCAACGGTGTAGATCTGATTGTCGAGATGGTTAACTGCTTTTTCCACGCATCAGGCAGGATTAACTCCCCTCCCTCCCTGCCTGACAAAAACGAGACCATACCGGGATCGCCCTTAACACCTATCTGCATCGGACGGAAATGCCACTCTGAATTCAGAGCCCCCGATTCTACCCATACCATAGCTTTGATGAGTTGCCAGTCCAGAGACATGTATCCCGGTGTGGCAGAGAGATGGCGGTTGTATTCAGCGACTACCCTCTGAATATCACAATCCCAGGTATTCCATTTCATATCACCCGGAGCCTTATTAATGCCGTCCTGCCACTTTTCAAAACCCGTTTTAGGCGTTTTTTGTGCTGGGGTCGAGGAGGGATCAAAAGTGGGAGCTGCCATATTACACATCCTGTGCTGACTGATGATTGAAACGCCTAAACTTCGGCCCTGTTTTTGCGCATTTTTAATACAGACATGACGATGCTAAGGCAGAATAATCCGCCTGAAAATCATTTATTAAAGAAGAAAGGAAAAAAGAGAATTTTGCCCGATCGGGGAAGAATGATACACAAAAGGTGCAGCGGCTGAACGCCGCTGCACCGCTGACTTTTAGTGACGCACGCCGTCGTCGTCTTCGTCCTGGTAGTCGTCGTCGCCTTCTTCACCCTCTTCGCCGTTCGGGTCTTCGAAGTAGGTACCCCAGCCGTCATATTCCACGCCGAACTTCTCTGCCAGGTTCAACAGTTGTTCAACCTGGGCACCGATCAGCTCGGCGTTCAGCGCACATTCGCTCAGAATATCGCAGCAGATAACGGTGTCACCCTCTTCGACTTCCAGCTCTTCCGGGTCGGTCACTTCATAGCCCAGCTTGAAAGCTTCAACGGCGGCTTTCTCCAGGGTTTCGAAATCATCCGCAGAAAGGTGGTGTTCGATGGTGTACAACGCGTCAGGATCGCTACCGTCGTCCAGCAGTTCTTCAATGATTAAACGTGTTTCTTCGCGCTGTTCTTCCAGCTGTTCTGGATTTGCCATGGCCCTTTCCTCAAAAATGTGTCGGCAGATACTCTCATTTTCACACACGCCGGGGTTTGCCTCCACCTTTCACCGCAAAGTTTTAACACGCGGGGTTGCAATTGAATATTCATACATATAAATTGAATTTAAATTCAATAAAGGCTTATGCCATGCGAGGAAAAAATGAGTCACTTCTATCAGAAAAACTTTCTTAAGCTGCTCGATTTTACCCCTGCTCAACTTAACGAATTACTGACCCTTTCCGCCAAACTTAAAAGCGATAAGAAAAAAGGAACAGAGATTCAGCACCTTACCGGTAAAAATATTGCGCTCATCTTCGAAAAAGATTCGACTCGCACTCGCTGCTCTTTCGAAGTTGCCGCTTATGACCAGGGCGCTCGCGTCACTTACCTCGGCCCAAGCGGCAGCCAGATTGGGCATAAAGAATCAATTAAGGATACGGCGCGCGTGCTGGGCCGAATTTATGATGGCATTCAGTATCGCGGCTACGGTCAGGATATCGTCGAAACCCTCGCCAGCTATGCGGGCGTGCCGGTGTGGAACGGGCTGACCAACGAGTATCACCCTACGCAACTGCTGGCGGATTTGCTCACCATGCAGGAACAGCTGCCGGGCAAAAACCTGAACGAGATGACGCTGGTGTACGCCGGGGACGCGCGCAACAACATGGGCAATTCCATGCTTGAGGCCGCCGCGCTGACCGGTCTCGATCTGCGCCTTGTTGCGCCAAAGGCCTGCTGGCCGGACGAAAAGCTGGTTGCAGAGTGCAAAGCCATGGCGGAAAAGACCGGCGGGAAAATAACCCTGACGGAAGATATTGCGGCGGGCGTTGAAGGTGCTGATTTCATTTATACCGACGTTTGGGTTTCCATGGGCGAAGCCAAAGAGAAGTGGGCCGAGCGTATCGCCCTGCTGCGCCCTTACCAGGTTAACAGCGCCATGCTGGCGTTAACCGGCAACCCGGAGGTGAAGTTCCTGCACTGCCTGCCGGCGTTTCACGATGACCAGACCACGCTGGGCAAACAAATGGCGCTGGAATTCGACCTGCACGGCGGCATGGAAGTCACCGACGAAGTCTTTGAGTCTGCCCAAAGCGTCGTATTCGACCAGGCTGAAAACCGCATGCACACCATCAAGGCCGTGATGGTCGCCACGTTGGCAAAATAGTTTATTGCTCCCAGGGCATATCCTGGCCCCCCGGCGGCTTCCGTCCGGGGGATTTCTTTTTCCCGCATGTTTATTACTAAAGATGTTGCACGTCTGGTGCAGCAGCTGCGTTTTTTATGCACCAAAAGACATAATCTCATACAGCCTCGATCCAGAGACGTGGCCAACCTTCTGTTTTTAATAAGGTAAAAAGAAAAAATTCGCTGCGCTCACAGTTCTCACTCACTGAATTAGCGTCAAAATAATAATAACTATTGTTCCCTTTCCTTCCCGTCGCGGCATTAAACAAAAGCCATCATGAATAATTATGCAAAATGCAAATAAAAAATATTTAAAATCAATATATTACAAAATTCATGCTTCCGCATAAACTCACAATCATTTAACACTCAGAAATAATTAAAAGCCACTCATCGAGTAATTATTCATTTACCACAACCGGCATAATTGCTATTTACTGACGCCCATCAACTAATAACAAGACAAATAAAAACAGCCTTGAGCACGTGATAAATCTCACATTAAATGGTTGTGAAGAAATTAATATACGCCACGAAGACAACTTAATGGGTTATTAAAATCGCGACGCAATACTCATTGCGCCACAGGCACTTTTATCTCCGGATTAATGCAAAGGAATAGTCATGGACAAACATTATGTCGGTTCCGAAATAGGTCAATTACGTAGCGTGATGCTGCATCGCCCAAACCTCAGCCTGAAAAGACTTACCCCTTCAAACTGTCAGGAATTATTATTTGATGATGTGCTTTCGGTTGAGCGCGCCGGTGAAGAACACGACGTTTTCGCCAACACGCTGCGTGGCCAGGGCGTGGAAGTCCTGCTGCTAACCGACCTGCTGACGCAGACGCTGGACGTCAGCGATGCCAAGGCATGGCTGCTTAATACGCAGGTATCAGACTACCGGCTGGGGCCCGCATTTGCCTCAGACGTTCGCGGCTGGCTGGCCGATATGCCGCATCGCGAACTGGCGCGTCGCCTGTCAGGCGGACTGACCTACGGGGAAATTCCGACACACATAAAAAATATGGTAGTGGATACCCACGCCGCAACCGATTTTATTATGAAGCCGTTACCGAATCATTTATTTACCCGTGACACATCCTGCTGGATTTATAACGGCGTATCAATTAACCCAATGGCAAAAGCAGCTCGCCAGCGCGAAACCAATAATTTAAGAGCGATTTATCGCTGGCATCCGGCATTTACTGACGGAAAATTCATTAAATATTACGGCGACGAAAATATTAATTATGACCACGCTACGCTGGAAGGCGGAGATGTCTTAGTGATTGGTCGCGGCGCGGTCTTAATTGGCATGTCCGAACGAACTACCCCCCAGGGAATAGAGTTCCTCTCTGAATCATTATTCAAACATCAGCAGGCAACTCGCGTGATTGCCGTTGAGCTGCCGAAACATCGCTCCTGTATGCACCTCGATACCGTGATGACCCATCTCGATATCGACACCTTCTCAGTCTATCCGGAAGTCGTGCGCAAAGACGTGCAGTGCTGGACCTTAACCCCTGACGGCCACGGCGGCATCAAACGGCACCAGGAAACCAGCCTGGTTAACGCCATCGAAAAAGCGCTGGGTATCGATCAGGTCAAGCTCATCACCACCGGCGGCGACGCCTTTGAAGCCGAGCGCGAGCAGTGGAACGACGCCAACAACGTGCTGACCGTTCGCCCGGGCGTCGTCATCGGCTACGAACGCAACATCTGGACCAACGAGAAATACGACAAGGCCGGGATCACCGTTCTGCCGATCCCTGGCGATGAACTGGGACGCGGGCGCGGTGGCGCACGCTGCATGAGCTGCCCGCTGGAACGCGACGGTATTTAAGGGAGCAAAACCTATGAAACTGAAACCAACGCTGGTTGTGGCGCTCGGCGGGAATGCTCTGCTGAAACGTGGTGAGCCGCTGGAAGCCGATCTGCAGCGCAAAAACATTGAGCTGGCGGCGAAAACTATCGCCCAGCTCACCAACGCCTGGCGCGTT